>CAKOHE010000091.1:639737-868060 GCA_934047225.1 Ypsolopha sequella
TCACACCTGACTCTAACAAAAACAATCATTTAGCTGGCAGGGGGGGCACACCTGACTCTAACAAAAACAATCATTTAGCTGGCAGGGGGGGGCACACCTGACTCTAACAAAAACAATCGTTTAGCTGGCAGGGGGGCACACCTGACTCTAACAAAAACAATAATTTAGCTGGCAGGGGGGGGCACACCTGACTCTAACAAAAACAATAATTTAGCTGGCAGGGGGGGCACACCTGACTCTAACAAAAACAATCATTTAGCTGGCAGGGGGGGGCACACCTGACTCTAACAAAAACAATCGTTTAGCTGGCAGGGGGCGCACACCTGACTCTAACAAAAACAATAATTTAGCTGGCAGGGGGGGCACACCTGACTCTAACAAAAACAATCATTTAGCTGGCAGGCGGGGGCACACCTGACTCTAACAAAAACAATCATTTAGCTGGCAGGGGGGCACACCTGACTCTAACAAAAACAATAATTTAGCTGGCAGGGGGGGGGCACACCTGACTCTAACAAAAACAATCGTTTAGCTGGCAGGGGGGCACACTGACTCTAACAAAAACAATCGTTTAGCTGGCAGGGGGCGCACACCTGACTCTAACAAAAACAATCGTTTAACTGGCAGGGGGGACACACCTGACTCTAACAAAAACAATCGTTTAGCTGGCAGGGGGGACACACCTGACTCTAACAAAAATTAGCATTTTAAGGCGATATGCGAAAAAAATACAGGTGTTTCTTTTCTGTGTATTTAATGAAATACACGGAAAATTATAATCAGGTTTTGGTATATGCATTTGGACTATATAATCTTCATTTTGGAAAACATGTTTGGATAAACTTTCCTCGATAGAAATAATTGTTGAAATGAGGTCTTCTAACATACTTTTTCTCCTCGTGTAGAGGAGGTAGGCTATTTTTTTTTCTCAAGATTATATTTTACCTCTTTGTGGGCTTGATTAATACGTATACCCATGCCAAATAAGTCTTTGCGCTTAGCCGCGGACCAGTGGCGTGCACAGAGTTTTTACACAGGGTAGACATAAAAACCGGTCAATTGCGAGTCAGACTCGCGTACCTAAGGTTCCGTATCGTGGATGAAAAATTTAATTTTGTTTTCGTGAATATCTAAACCGCTATATTATTCCTGTAATCTTTACGTGAGCACATAATTACCATGATTTTTTTTTTTTTTTCGGTCATCCAATTTCAGAGATAAGTTGAGGGACATCAATTTTTTTTGTAGTTTTTCGAGGATTTCCAAAAATAGACGCAAGTAAATATAGCTAAGCTGTATATTTTTATGCGCATCTGTAACCGGCATCGTTCCAAACAGTTTGGTTATTTGAAAATAACAAGCAGAAGAAACAAAACAATCGATTAGTATGTTTACAACCCGTCAGCCAGTTAAATGTTTCATATTGTTTTGGATTGAATTTTCTAGTTGCTTTACCTCTTATTTGAACTTATTCTGTTTCCGGTACGAAGCGGCCTTTTTCGATTAGGTACTTCTTTTTTTTTTCAGCAAAACACAGTTTTGAAAACGTACCATTTCTTCATTTTTGCACACACACATTCCCAGCACAACTTTCACAGTAGTTACTACTACCACTAGCCATTTTTTGCAATTTTTAGACTCAATTTTATTTTATTTATACTGCTTGTCATCAATTTGCGTAACGAACGAACGAAAAACAATAAACAATAATGGATGGCGCCGGCCTTCGGGCTTCGTAAGACTTCGGTAATTTTCGGTGAATGTCGTAAAACTAAAAAGCCGTCGGCTTTTTGCAGAGTTTTCGCCTACATCTCGCACGCAAACAAGCAAAAGCTTTTGCATTTGTGTGCCATGTACTTACAGTAACGCACACAACAAAGATACTGTTGGAATAATGACCCACACATATAAACCGGCAGCCACCATTCCGCGATGGCTGGTCCGAAATTGAATTACAATGGATCATAACATAAGCCATTCACTTCATACTTTTGTAATCGATTTTAGCGATGTAATTCTATTTCGGAATGCTCGAGCATAGGTACTTTATCTATGGCTCGAGTGAGCGAGCGACTCGCAGCTGTGAACTGAGACTCGCAGTTCCCGCTAATGACAAT
Source organism: Ypsolopha sequella (assembly GCA_934047225.1). Taxonomy (NCBI): domain Eukaryota; kingdom Metazoa; phylum Arthropoda; class Insecta; order Lepidoptera; family Ypsolophidae; genus Ypsolopha; species Ypsolopha sequella. The sequence continues at coordinate 641,855 of CAKOHE010000091.1, forward strand.
AGATGGCGGTCGGTGTCGCTACACTAGCAGATTTTTTTTTTTACGATATGCGTAAAAATGCGTAAATGATGCGTATTTGTCAGGGTAGACAGTGTCTTTTTGTCTGTATGGACCGCACGCCACTGCCGCGGACAGACAGACGGACAGCGAAAATATAAGGGTTCCTTGTTGACTACAGAAGCCTAAAAAGCGAGAGACACCGCTCAGGCTATTCAGAAAAGGGCAAGCCCCTTAAATATTTTAAACCGGATTTATCTCACTTTTTATCTGCAAGGAGGCACAGGTCGAACTTCAGCTCGCTATCATCTGGACTCTTCTGCAGTACAGGCGCGTGCGGTGTTCAGTCGTGTACTACCAGAAGGCCGACTCGACGACGGAGCGAAAACAGACGCACACATGCATAGACGCGTATTGGCATTTACCCGAGTATCTGGGCATATTTTTTTAAAAGTGTACCTACGGTTTTTGGGGTGTCCGTCAACTTTCAGATTTTTTTCTCCACATAAAATTAATTCTTGTTCAAGCGTATTTATTTTTATAAGCATGAAACATTATTAGACGTCACTTTGGCTATTTTTATTTTTATAGTTTATCAATATTAACATATATTGTACCTTAAGCAATACAAAATAACACCGAGTTTTGCCATGTCCCCTCGACATTTTCTGATACAAATTTGTAAACAAAATTGCAACCACTTTACGTAGATTTATGTTGTCTATATCTTCAAATACGAGTAGCTAGTAAATTCTCCATTTATAAATTTCGATGGGCTTTCAGGTGATCCAGCGAGTTATATTTATATTGATTTATAAACTGCGGTCCTAAAATTTGACCAGGGTGGAACTTTCCACTGACTTACGGCCTTTTTTGATATAAAATATATAAAAATCGCACAAAAAAGTAAGCTTTTTTCATATGGCATCACTAAGGAGCATGTTAAGCCTCTCCGCAATGTTGCAAACGTCATCAGTCGCTCGGCAGACGTCGCCGAAGTTTGAAAAAAAAAAGTGAGTGAAAATAACTTCCGCTGACGATCGGGGATTCTAAGGTAATTTCTTCCCAATTTTTCACTCAAATTGTGTTTTCTTCAAAACTTGAGTTTACCTTCTCATGGTATGTGGCATTATTTTAACGATTTACTCATCAAAATTCAGAATTAAATGACAAAAACTATTTGTATTCGGGATTTCGTAACGTTCCGCTGACCACCATTTTGAAAATTTTAGTCAGTGGATAGAATTGTTAGTCAGCGGAATGCATAAAACCACATGCATATTGCAAATATTTAGTTTTTAAACATTATATGATTTTGGTGCAAATTAAATATGATTTAGGTAGGAAGAGGTAATATTTATTTGTTTGTTTGTTGTATGTAAAAGGAAATTTTCACTTGGACATAAGCTATAATATGTTCCCTGGGAACAGGCAGTTCCCTAAGGACATAGTCATGAATAAAACTTGAACCGAGTTTATTTCTTTGACATATTTACCATATATGATTACTTAATACGCTTCAACATATCTGATGGCAAGGACTTAAACCGGCTCCTTGCCAATACCGGCCTACCGAGAAGCCATGGACCTCCAAAAAAATAAAATTGTTTCGCTGTTTTAATGGTTAGATTTTCACTTGGTTGTAGGCTATAATTTCTTTCCTGTAAACAGGTAGTTCTCTAGATAATACTGCATATTTTGAGTATCCCGCAGTGCAATTATTGTATATGAATCATCAGAAAAGTATTTAATTTGTTTTAATTCGGATCATTAAGTTTGACAATAGGTAACCAAGTCAGTAATACTCAAATAAAAACTTCAACTAACAAAAGTTATATTTAAATAAAAATTGGTTAATGTTTTGAAAGTTTATCATAGTTCGCCGATAGTGATTGGTCCCTTACATATCCACTTAGTAACTTAAATCTTCCACTGACTTACTGTCCTCTCCGAAAATAAACAGTAAATTTAGTATATTTAATTTTCATGTAATGTAATGATGCTTTGTTTTGTATCGTAAATAGATAATTTTATGTTTATTCTGTATATATATAATAGAATACCAAGTGGATTCTAATTTATAAGTTAAAAAGAAAACTGAGTACTTGAATTTTCCAAACGTTAGTCATAGGACACCACTCTATTTTTGCTCTACGACGCTCCTAAGTTTAATTCACAGATAACGGACCACAGATAGGAATGGACCATTAATCAACAATAATATTGACAATAATCAACATTTCGGGTGATTCCATTCGGTCAGTATGGCAAGCAATCAGTATTTCTACTTCTTGGTAGAATAACGACCATGTTGTAAATTATTTTATTTTAATATTTTGGTTTTTTCCCCGGGGTTTTACTAACTGGCACATTGTTTTTGGACAACCTACTGATAAAATTCTTCAAGAAAGAGTACCAGAACTGATCATTATCAAAATTAAATAATTTTATCTGTCACGTTCATAGTTATTTTAGTTATGTAGGTTATTTTTAAGATTATTGTCCTGGCAAAACTTAACAACTTTGACAGACGCCACGAGATGATAAATTATTTTCTTTTCTTTGAAATTTTCGATATGAGCATGGTATAATAAAACAAGGTATGTTCCTTGGTGATGTGTGGAGGTTTTGTGTTCCAAAATGGGGGAACTTGAGTACGTCATCACGCTATCGACGGTTCTCAAACTTTAAAAGTCGGGAATCGTGGAAATTTTTATGTCCTTAGAAATAAATTACTAGGAATGCATGTGGATTTTAACTTTTCAGCTGCAGAGGGATGGGTGTGGCGGCTAAAGTGGGAATTATTCAATAAAATGTCCCTTAATGGCTTTATGTAGTCAGAAGTCGCAAAATGAATTGAACACACTCTCGCTGTGAAAGAAAATACTAGTGAAAATTCGCCATTCAAAGTAATAAAGCGTATGGAAAACACCACACTAACTTCTGCACGTAACGAAATTTAACGTGATCTTCGAGCTTCATATACTTTTCTTAGAATAAATACCACACATAGACCAAAATAATTACTACGAAAAAAAATGCAGGAAAAAAAATACATGAACGTGAGAGAGCACGGAATTGATAAATTCATGAGGAATTTTTTATTATTAAAATAATCTGGTCTTTTGCCTAGAAACATCCCCAAAAAATTTTAATTATTCATGTAATTTTTTCGAAGGATATCCAAAAAGTGAGGTCGACCAAAAAAAAAAAAATGTTACATGTCGAAAAATAATGTGGGAAAGAAACCATTATTTATTAATGCGTAAAAAAAATGTGATACCGTATGCCAATCTTACGTCTCGGTTAAAAAAAATAGTTGCAACTCGAAAGGAGCGATTAAACGCATAATAAATAGAAACGCAGGCATGAAATATCATGAATAAGAAAAAAACACATTATATTTTTTTACATTCTTATCGCCATATCTGTTTTCCCTTCTTAGATTTTTTTGGTGTCGTGCTAAAAGTTACTACTGCTGATAAGATCTATGGATTGGCATAGGTTTCATTCGTGGATAAAAGGTTTTCAAATTTTGGACCAAACGCCAAGGGAAGAGTTGCATCATCCTTTCAATATTGTACAATTACAGCGGATTTGCTCGTGGAAACTCGCAAAATAGAACATTTTTTCACAAATATGAGATCTAGATACATAACAGATTGATTTTTCGTGCCCCGAAATACCTTCTATGTACTGTAAATATTGTAAAAATCCTTGTAGACGTGTTATAGGAAACGATGTAAGTATATATACAATTATATTGGATAAATGGGGTAAGTAGGACTTACAATTTCTGATGCTGGCTTTTGGGCCACAATAGCGAAGCCACTCTTGAGCCATCTATTCATTTTTGGGAAAAGTAAAAAGTCTAATTATTCCGCCTTTTTCAGAGCGATTTTTACAATAACGGATCGCACAACTGCCCATTATTGCTTGATGAGATTATCAATATCAATCAATTTATCATTTAATAATCAGCTCATCTGCAACTGGGAAACGCGCTTCAACCTTTGGGAATCTCTGTGTAGAGTGAAAACAAACTATTAAATTCACTCTCGTGCAACAAGGATGACAACAAATGGAAAAAACGCCATTAGATATTGCCAGTATTATACGCTTATTTTTACCCAAACGTTTCACACAACTTCTGCAAATCTGATCATAAAGATAAGCAAAAAATCAAAATTAAATTTGTTTAAGTTTAATTTCAACAACAAAAATACTCATCAATGTTATGAATAGTATAAACCTTTTTGTAAACAAAATAACTTAAAACTATTTTCCTTATCATGAAATAATGACATAAAATGGCAAGCACGTAAGATGAAGTCACCAGGGGCTGGTGCGTTCCAAATATTTAAAAATATCAGTGTCGCCGTACGAGCTGTCGTGTCATTCATTCGCACTCATACAAAATTTTATATGCTATCCTGTTGTCAGGGTTCAAATTGTAGCAAGCTTATGTTTTGGAATGGAAACCAAAGGAACAGACAGACCATGTTTTATTCGGCCATGGATATGAGTAACAGCAGTAAAAGCTCGAACAAGAGAAAGACAGATGAACATGCTCATGAATTTAGTGCGTGGTAAGTTTTGATCTAGATAAAATCAAAAATACCTTTTTTAAAACCTTCAATGGACTGGATGCTAACGTTTATCTGCTTTTCTAGGAAACGGGGTTCATCCTCAAGTGGTGCAGATATGGAGAGACCTCGCCCTTCAAAATACGTTGGGACGTGCCAGAGATATAACATATAATGTACTCTTTGGATATGACGGAGCAAGCAAGTATGTATCTTTGTTTTTTTCCTTTCAAAGCCTAAAACAGAGATACTTTGAAGCCAGAAATCAACTGACATCACTTAAGATTTTAGATACGCCCAGCATGCCTAAGCCGTGTCAAGATTTATCTCCTATAACTTAATTATATATGGTTACTCGCAACAAATGCTTTTGATGCAATTTCCACTTCAGCTTAGGGTATTCCTTGCAAAAGTAAGCTCAAGGCTGTGAGCTGAGCAATAACCATCTTAGCCTGTACTTGCTTACATCCCTGACTAATTTGAAATCACATTTAGTTTCTAAGGGACCGCCCACATAGAGCTGCTTTCTGTTACTGTATTCTTTGTGACGGCTTGGATCTGTACATCTACAAAACTATGGCGGTCAAAAAGGTGCATTCTAATTATTCAGTATGCAGAATGTGCTTTGGCCCCAAATAATTTCTTTTAAAATCTCTTAGATAATTAAAAATGATATATTTATTTTCAGTCAAGCGCATGGTTCCGAGGCCATTGATGCAAGTGATACATGAAAATGCAAGGTTCCAGTGAAGATGGTCTAAATGAATGAATGACCACTTGATCCTAAATGGCATGGCTGATGCAGTTCTGAGCATGGCCGAAAACATTTCCTGGATACTGATGTTATCTATGAGTAGAGATCATGAGTGATGACCAAATTTACTCCTAGTCGGTATGGGGCTGGTGCGCCCGAAGATGGCACCCTATAGAAACCATGAGTAACATAAATCTGAGCCCCGATCTGGACTGCGATGTACTATTTTAACATTTGGTGTTTTAGTGCTATGAATTAAATCTAATTTATAAAATGTTTAATTTATCAAATCCTATTAGTAAAATGAAAGAGTTTCCATGACTCGGCAACATGATGCTTGCCCTTCAGATTAAGAGTGGATCAAATTCAAATTCAAATAGTTTATTTTGCAAAGTAGATATATATAATACACTTTTTACACGTTAAATTTAATCTAATAAAAAGATATGTAATAAAATAATAAATGTATATGGATTAAAGGTTTATTTAATTTATGTAGCAATATATATACGATTAAAATTATCTTCTCTCTAAATTGGTTCATCTTTCTAACCTTGTTTCAACAAACAATTATTGGGTACATAAGAGTATTCCTTGTCTTGTCATAAGTCTTTCTCGGCTTAATGACATTGAAGCTCATTTATTTCAGTCTGATTGTCTTCCTATTTATAAAACTTCGTATAGAGCTATTTGTTTCCCTCCAGAGATTGTAAACTTAGATATTCACAAAGATACCCCAAATGCCAATGATATATTTAATCAGGTTGTTCATTCTAAGTGGCATGCCTGGAACTAGTTTTTACTGACGCCTCTAAGCTGGTGGAAGTTGGTTGTGTAGGTTCAGCATTTTTTCATTTGAATACCGGGTTTAAGAGACTTCATAGGTTACCTCCTGAAGCTACGGTTTTCTCAGGAGAGTGTCTTGCTATCCTGAGTGTGTTAATTCATATTGCTGATAATCTAACTGTCAATTCAGTTATATTTTCTGACAGTTTAAGTGCAATAGAGTCTATTCGTCAAAATCCCTTTAAGAACTGTGTATGTAATCCTTTATTGTGTAAAATTAAGGAACTACTTTTGTTTTGTTTTAACAATCATACCCAGGTTACATTGGTTTGGATTCCTGGGCATGTTGGTATCGTTGGTAATGAGGAGGCTGACCGGTTAGCTAAGGATGATATTTCAGTGGGGGATGATATCTTTTACCAAAATTTTTGTCAGGACCTTATGTCCATTCCACCCAAAAAACTTTTGATTGAGTGGCAGGATGAATGGGATTGTTTTAATTATTTTTATTCTCAAATTCAGCCTCGAATTCCATCCCGTCCATGGTTTTATAAATTTCGTAAATTTGTCAAGCGAGTTACGAGTGTCCTTATTAGAATGAGGCTTGGTCACACGTGCTCTCCTGTTCGGTTGTTTAGATTCCGGTTAAGGGACTCGCCCCTGTGCGACTGTGGTACTGAGGAGGGATCTTTGGATCATATATTTTTCAGTTGTCCATTAAACAACAATTGTGCTCCTATCTATCCTTCTTTATCAGACTATAATATATCCCTTCCTGCCAATATATCATATTTATTGTCTATTCCTAATAAAGAAGTAATTTTTATCCTTGCCAAGTTTATTCAAATTAATAATATTAAAGTATAATAAGTAGGTACCTACATAGTTATTCTTTTAATATTTTTTTTTGTAGAATTTTCATTGGCTTTGACAGAATGTAGTTGATGACTTTTTACTTTTTTTTAATTCTTATGTTGTATCACAGAATAAAATAGTTGTGTGACGTACTTTTACTAGTTGTGTTGTGTCTGGAAGTCAGGGGCGCGTTCAGTTTGATCACCGGACGACGCTCGCTCATGATGACAAATTATCTGTCAAATAATTAAGTCTTTATTCGTGGATTAGTAATGGTTTGCAACTTTATCCAAACTTTTATGGGATAAAGCTTTTATTTTTCTCTTCTGCAGTCCCAGTTATTTAGTGTTTTACCTTTTGTATACATAGTTTTAGTTTCTCTTTCTTCTTCTTCTTCTGAGGGTCTTCTGAGTTCTGATAGTGAGTCTTCTGATATCCCTGATCTTGGTAACAGGCTTCATGCCACCTTTTGTCCTGTCCCAAAAAATTTTAATGTAGTGCATATAAACGCACAAAGTGTTAACGCACATTATCCGGATTTATTGGCATCTTTCACTACCAAGCATATCCATGCCATCTGTATATCAGAATTCCATCTTCGGCCAACGCTTCCTTCGACGTTATATCCTATATCTGGCTACCGACTTATTAGACGGGACAGGACTCATTGCTACCGGTTTCGTCGTTTTACGACATCATCAGGCACATATTACACATATTACATAGTTTAACTAGACGATGATGATGATGATGATGATGTCACTGACTGACTGACACATCATCAAAATTCTAAAGGTGTTCTAGCAGGCCTACAAACTTAAAATTTTGCATGCGGTTAGTGTTAAGTGAACATTGCAACAAAAAAATATAAAAATGTTATTTGCGGTTGGTAATTTAATATTTCCATACAACGTCTATACAAAATGTATGTTTCCAGCTGCATCTATAAATTTGTATGACACTAGATGACGTTGGTAGTATGCTGCTTTGCATTAAAGACATCTACCACGAAAAATTCTACCTCGTGATGCTAGATGGTAAAAAGTGTAAAAAAATGTATACCTTTATTTCCGAAAATAGAGCAAGTAGTAAAAATAAAAAATAAAACCGTTGAAGTGCGAAAAAAAAGACCGGTAAAGTGCGAATCGGACTCGTGCATAAAGGGTTCCGTACCCCTACACAATACGGGTACGGAACCCTAAAAGGAAATAACAACAATATAGATGCCATAGCAACATTAAGGCGACAAAAAACAAAGCGATAAAACAGTAGCGCCTGACAAACAATTCGGTACCTTTTTAGTACGGAACCCTAATTTTCATTATTTTACTTTAAAGTATTTACTACAGACTGCCCAAAGTTTAAACTTGTACTTGTATGTATTACCGTTCTAAAGATAGAGCCTTTGTTATAGTAATCTGTTCCTTGGGTAAGGAACCCTAAAAAGGGTGGTTTATAATGTTCGACACATTCACAATTAGTCTATTTAAGAAGATAATATCAACATGTCGTAATTAAGTCACTAAAAAAACGGTAAAGTGCGAATCCGACTCGCACATAAAGGGTTCCGTACCCCCACACAATACGGGTACGGAACCCTAAAAGTAAATTGCAACAACATAGATGCCATAGCACCATCAAGGCGACAAAAAACAAAGCGATAAAACGGTAGCGCCTGCCAAAAAATTCGGTACCTTTTTAGGAAGGAACCCTCATTTTTATTATTTGTTATTTTACTTTAAAGTAGTCTGCCTAAATTTTCAACTTGTAGGTACTTGTATGTATAACCGTTCTAACGATAGAGCCTTTGTTATAATAATCTGTGCATCATTGTGATTTACTACTACTAAATAGAGAAAGTTACGTAACTTATCAAGACAAATCTATGAGATACCAAAAAATCACCGAAGACGTAGTTGTCAAAACCATTAAATGTTTAAATGTGAAAAAATCCCCAGGAATAGACAACATACGAATGAATGACATAAAACAACTGAAAAAGAAATTAGTCCTGTTATAGCACATTTTATTAACTTATCTATAGAAAATCAACAATATCCTGATGAGCTTAAAACCTCAATAGTAAGACCTTTATTTAAAAGTGGTAGTTATTTGAATACTGAGGATTATAGACCAATAGCTGTTTTACCATCTCTAAATAAAATAGTTGAAAAAGTCAGTGAACCAGGTATCTACATATTTAAGAAAAAATAATATTATAACTGATTCTCAATACGGATTCCAAAAAGGGAAAAATACCACAAAATTGTTGTCTAAATTTGCCAATGAAATAAATTCTGCTTTAAACAAACAAAATCAAGTCGCTGTACTTTTTATTGACTTTAGAAAAGCTTTCGACACGCTCGATCATTCTACTCTTCTAACTGCTTTAGATGAAAGTGGAATACGTGGTTCGTTACTTGGTTGGTTTTGTAACTATCTAAAAAATAGAACTCTTACTGTAAAGATAGCAGACAAATTTAGTTCTAAAAAAGTGACAAGATATGGCGTTGCGCAAGGTCCTGTTTGCTACATATTACATGTTAACAGTATGGTATCCACAGTTAAAAATTGTTATAAATACATGTTTGCTGATGACACATGTCTTATGTACGCTGGAACGGATCCATTAACCATTGAAAATAACTTGCAAGAAGATCTAGATAATATTACAAAGTGGGCTCACGATAATGGTATCTTGCTGAATAATAAAAAAACAAAACTACTAAATATCTCTTCTAGTTATCGGAAATGTTTAATTAAAGATATAAAATTAAAAGGACATACATACGACTGTCTACATACAAATCATATAAATTGTCCATGTCCTTTTATAGACAATGTGATAAAATACAAATATTTAGGCTTAACAGTAGATAACAGATTTTGTTGGAAATTTCAGATAAATAATGTACGCGACAAATTAAGAGCGTTGTTAAGTAAATTTAAAAGTTTAAGTTTCTGTACTCCAAGATCAATTCTTTACATGCTTTATCACGCTTTGGTTGAGTCAGTTCTGTCCTATGGAATAGAATGCTACGGCATTACTTTTAAAAGTAAAATTATCAAAATAAAAGAACTTCAAACAAGATTTTTAAAGCTTATGGTTGGTGAAAAAACTAAAACTGAAAATAAAGAAAATTATGATATGTTATTTGAAAAATGCAAAATTCTTCCAGCACAGAAAAAGTGTTTATTTTTAATAGCAATTGAAGAGTTTTGGAACAATGAATACAAAATAAAAATTAAACATGGACATCAAACTAGGTCACAAGTAGAAGGTAAATTACTAGTACCAAAAGTTTCTAATTTTTATGGAAAACGTTGCAAAAATTGGCTTATTCCCAAACTTTTTAATTGTATTCCGCAAGACCTAAAAGACTGTAAGGCACTAAAATTCAAATTAAGAATAAGTTAAATGATTTATTTTTATTAAATCTAGATTTTATCGAAACTAGTACATAAAAGAATATATATTGTTAGTTTCATAAATGTTCTCAATTAAGTACATAAACTATTTTTGCTAAACTAAGTCATGCTACGGTATTGCACACGGCAGTTTGTTTGTCACCACACAAAACTACTAGTGTTGAGCTGTTGTAGTCATGTATAACTATCCTCAACGAGGTTAATTTTTTGTTTTATGATTATTAGTTTAGATCAAGTATTTATTTAACAAGTTTATGTAATCATAAGTGCTAGGATTAAGAGAGAGTGTATGTCTGCCGATAAACTGTCTTAACAGTTTGGCGGAAAATTATTGTTTTGTTTATATTACTTATGATAAATAAAGTTTTTAAAAATGAATGAATGATTCTAAACATTTATTTTTACACAATATTTTCGACGCAATAAGGAGCCAATTTTGTATGTGATTTCTTTAACACAGGGTAGATCGGAGCCCTATCCGCACCCTCTGGGCGAGTCACGGTTGACGGGTTCGCAAGGCGGTTAGAATGCCTCCAATTATATCCATTCGCCTCCTATATAATCTCTCACATACTTCGACTGAACACCGCACGCGTCTGTACTGCCGAAGAGTCCAGATGATAGCGAGTCATAACCTCGCTGAAAGTTCGACCTGTGTCTCCTTGCACAGATAAAAAATTGAGTTAAATCCGTTTTTAAAATATTTATTATGATGTCGACTCACCTTGATTTTAAGGCAAGCCCCTTCTCCGAAAATACCGTACCCATAGACTTATTAGCTTATGTTCAAACGCGTACCACTCAAGTAGACGTGTTAGAGCTCTAGCCGATGGACTCAGGAGGAGCATGTCATCAACGTAGCTGAGATAGTTACCACACTCACGGCCGATATCACGTCCAACGCCGATTCTCTTGAGCCATCGACCAGAGCGACAACGTACAAATAAAACGGCAGTGAGCATGTCAGTCTAAGTAGATGTCTAAAACAACTGTGGCAACAATAGCCCCACACCGCAGTGTCTACTTGCCTGTACGTGCGCAGCAGGTCACTGGACCAGAGACCGTCCGGGTGCTCCGCGATCAGCTCTTTGATCTCACTCCTCAGTTTTTCGACCATCTTTCTTTTGCTTGAACTGCCTGGAAATATAACCATTTTAATATTATTTACTATTCAAAAGAACTGCAAAGAACTGCTCTGCTTAGCGAGCTCGATAGGAACCACGATAACTAGGGCGAACATATCGAATATCTACAGAGTCAGGGGAGGAAAGGGTGGCTCTCCCAACGCTCCCATTGTGATTGAAACTACATATGTGTTGCTTAAGTCTGATGTACCGAAAATGTGTAAGTCTTTCAACATCAAAAATAAGCCAAAGCTCTGTGCTAAAAATCTAGGCTACCGTAAAAATGAAGACTGAATGTCTTTGTATCAGAACACCTTACTACAAAGGGATCTCGTTTTCTATTCTTGGCCCGCGACCTTGTGAAGACCACCTCAGATAAGTTTTGCTGGTCCTCGTACGGCAAGGTAGGCGTGATGAAAACTCGCCAATTGTATTAATAAAAAGTGAGGTTCAGATAAAAGCTTTATTCGATAAAAAATGACTAAAAATTATTATTTTCTATGTCTTACTATTCCTATTCAGTTTTCATACTGAAAACTGCGCTTTGCATTACATAAACAGTACTCTGGGACTCATTTTAAATAAACCAAATTGTTACTTAGTACGATTAACGAGTCTCCTTTATTGCTGTCTTAAATATTGCTGTCTTAAATATTGCTGTCTTAAATATTACTGTTTTTTCTACCTAACATTAATGTATAATAACCCATTTGTTACACAGTCACAAATAACACTTCACACATACACACACCAAACTTACAAAATTAACTATATGTAAAAAGTGGTCAGTGACAGTTGCGCAAGTAAACAATTGCTCAGTGAATAATAAATGCAAAATAAGTGTTTCAACTATCCAAAAGTGCAAAATAGTAAAGATTATGCTTAACATACGTGATGATTAAGTAGTGATATCAAATGCAAAGCTATCAGACAAATCTTTGACAATAAATATTATAAAGTGACAAACCAGTGTAGTTTTGGATGTTCAAGTGCTTTAATTGCACTAAAGCTAAAAAATGTTAAAGTTCAAATAGGTACTAAATACTGTAATAGTGAATTTGTAATCATCACATGCAAAGAATAACGAAAATTGATGATAAAAGAACTATTTATAAAAGGTTATACTCATTTTTTAAGGGAACAAAACGGATTCAGAAAAAATAAGTCGACTACCTTGGCAATTTACGACTTTCTTAAACAAATAATGGAAAGTATAGATTCAAAACGTCAAACAGTAGCTCTTTTTCTAGATATGACAAAAGCTTTTGATTTTGTGAGTCACCAACGACTACTTTCAAAATTATATGACTATGGAATAAGGGGACTAGCTTATGAACTAACACAGTCTTATCTAAACGAACGCAAACAATATTGCGAGGTTAATAGGGTATGTACAAAGACAAACATAGATAAAGTTTATAAATCAAATACACGATTAGTTACAAGGGGGGTTCCCCAAGATAGCATATTGGGACCGTTACTTTTTATAATTTATATTAACGATCTTCCAGTTAATGTTCCAAAACCAGTTGTACTATTTGCAGACGATTGCACAGCAATAATTTCGTGCAATGATGCAAAACAGTTGGAAAATTAAATTAGGGGTACGCTAGAGCACATATTGAAGTGGTTAAAGACCAATGAACTATTAATTAATTTTAGCAAAACTAAAATTATGCAGATACACCACCCTCAGAATAAGCCTTCTGCATTGAATTTCGTATTTGATGACTGTAAGATTGAGGTAGTCAACACATTTAAATTTCTTGGTCTACATTTAGACAAAAACTGTAACTGGAAATTCCATGTTGGACAGTTAAAAAATAAAATTAATCCCTTTTTGTATCCGTTGCGGCAACTAACAAGAGTTGCTTCTAAAGACGCAGCATTAATAGCATATTATGGTTATGTACACTCCTTACTTCGATACGGAATAATCTTTTGGGGAAATTCTACAGATAGTGATTGCATATTTAAGATGCAAAAGAAATGTGTAAGGGCTATAACAGGTATTAAACCCTGGGACAGTTGTAGACCCCATTTCAAAAACCTGGGAATATTACCACTCCCTTCAGTCTATATCCTGGAGTGTCTTCTTTTCGCAAAATTTAACTACAAGTATTTTCAGGAGACTAAATATGTGTCAAGTAGACTTCGTAATAGGATACAGCTTACAATGCCACCTTCTAACTCTAAACTTCATAGCAATAGCATCTACAGTATGGCAATAACGCTTTACAATAAACTACCAGATAAAATAAAAGAGTTACCACAAAGACAATTTAGAGCAACAGTCTTTAAGATCCTAAAAAAGAAATCGTATTACAGCGTTAAATATTTTTTTAGAAGACAATGACATTGGTATTTGAATTGTGCTATTTTGTTTTATTTTATTATATTAGGAATAAATTGACATTGTTTTTTTTCACATTATAAAATTAAGTAAATTGGACATGTAAAATATTTGATTTTATTTGTTTTGGTAGGTTAACTTTTAAGTGATACATTCATTGTAAATAATTTATTACTTTAAAATATTTGTATGCTGGCCTGGCAGATAGCATTGGAACTAACATGTACATGTAACATTTAACGTAAAAACTTTTGTAACATGCTTTCGGACGAATAAACTTATGATTGATTGATTGATTGATATAAATTTCTATCTACATTATTAATCAACCTCTGCTACAAAATAACATCTAATCCAGGAATCTATTACAACATACACCTACTATATATAATAACACATTTAAATGGAAACACTAATTCCCTACGCATAAGTACTGCAAACATGTTCCCTTTTACGCATACTCTTCTTGTTTACACATCTGTATACATAATAAATAATTATGCCTATTAATAACATAAATACTTTACACGAAATTGACACCATTGAACTAGCCCGGTCTTTTAATTGTGATACGACGGATTTTTCACTGCTAATATCAATTCAAAAAACTGACCTTACTTTAGTATCACAAAACATTAGGAATATTTATTATAATTTAGACGACTTTCTTGTTACGTTACATAGTTTAAAGTTTAATACGGATTTTATAATTTTAACTGAGTGCAAACTCCCTCATGACAAACCGATACCACAAATAAACAATTATTCTTGTTACTTTACAAAACACCTGCTAAACAAAAATGACGGTGTTGTGGTTTATATTAAGAATGTACTACCTCACGAAGTTAAAGAAATCCGTTTGACACATTCATCCTGTTTGCAAGTTGAAATTCTAAATTGTATTTTATTATGTATCTACCGTTCCCCGTCTAACACCATAGCTGACCAGTTCATTAACTCGCTTAACTCGCATTTATCTAGTCTAGGTACAAATAAAAATATTATCATCGCTGGAGATATAAACATAAATATATGTGATAAAGAAAATGAAAACTCGTACGAGCGTAACAATAGACTTACCTACATGGATATGCTATCTAGTCAAAGCCTGATGCCTGGACACTTTTTACCGACCAGAGGATTGGGTTGTCTTGATCATTTTATATTAAAAATTGATAAAAACAAAATTTCTGCTACTATTGCCATTTTAAATACTACTATCACAGGTCATTTAACAACATTTTTATGCATTAAAAAAATTGATAATAAAGTTCTCTGCCCCAAAACAAAAACTGTAACAAATTACGAAAATGCACGTCTATCTCTACTCGAAAAAAACTTACCTGAATTATTGCATTGTGATGACCCTGACGTTATAGTTACAAAATTAACTGAAAAACTTTTAGAATCCCTTTCTGAAAATACAACTATTATAAATGTACCAAACTGTCAACGTATAATCAAGCCATGGATTACTCCAGGTTTACTAAAATGTATCAGGAATCGTAATAAAATACAAAAGCAACTTCGCAATGACCCACATAATGACGTTCTAAAAATCACGTTAAAACGTTATCGTAACTATTGTAATAACTTAATGAAAAAGGTAAAGCGTAAATATCAAAGAGACTGTATAATTAACTCTGGTAAAAATACAAAAAAGCTATGGAAAAACATTAAATCTATGACCTATACTACACAATTTAAAGAGTCTTCTAACGAACTTTTAAATATTCAATCTTCACCTATTGATTCAGCTAATCATATAAATGATTTTTTTGGTAATATAGGGAAAAATCTTGCTGAAAATAATGCCCTAAAATACCCTAATTATGATCATTCAAAAAATATCCCTCTTCACTCTTCTTCTTTTGTTCTTCTTGACACAGATCTCAATGAGGTGTACAACATTTTGATGAGCTTAAAAAATGATAGTGCCCCTGGCCATGATAAAATATCTAATAAACACTTAAAATTTGTCAGTAATGAGGTTGTCCCAATAATTGCGCATTTAGCTAATGTCTGTTTTAAAAAAGGGGTGTTCCCGAGAACATTAAAACAAGCTAGTAATTTACTCTCGTCTTTAATTAATTATATTAATATTGTTTTATGTAAGTATATTTGTATATTATATGTATATATGCATATTCGTAACGTTATAAGTATTTATGTAGTATATTATCTTATATTTATGTACAATTTTTTTTTTTTTCTGAAGCTTACTTTTTACATTATTAGTATTTAATTACAAAATTATATATCAGCACATAAATGTATTTTTTACGTTTTATTTTTTGTTTAAAATCTAAAATTGTAAAGCCTTTTTGCACACCTGCCTCTGTAACTTTCTTGTACTTTCTGTCGGGTTGACTGGGAGAAAATGCTTCTAGCATTAAGTCCACCTGTTGTACATTAAACTGTGTTTTGTGCAATAAAGAATTTAGAAGAAGAACTGTTTGGGAGTTGCAGTTAACGTCCTAAACCAATACATAAAAGAAAATGCCTTGCTTTAGTTCACCGGCAGGAAATTTAAAAAAACTCCGTTCTTTATTTTTTGCTCCGTTGTGTGTAGCAACTATACTGCGCCCACAAAAACAAAAATTTGCTAGACAATACGCGACACATGGCACACGATACGACAGTTGAGTCAAAGAGTAAAGTTATATACCGGTATGTATGAGAAGTGTGTGTTAGGTAAATAAAGCGTATTTTAATGCACATATTTTGTTTAATTGATCGTTGTGCGCCATCTACCGGAATCCATAATAACCATCTGCACGCTTAGTTAGATTGCCAGCTTACCACCGAAAGTTTAATGAAAAAAATGTTAAAAACACCTGATTAAGAATTCACTATTTTCTGATGCGATGTTATGAAAATTTTGTGTTTTTATTCATAAAAATAAATAAATATGATGAACTAGAACAGTAAAATGCTATATTTCGTTGATTTCAGACAAATTTCATTTCCAGCGAGACAAGTAACGCCATCTAGCAACGTTATTTTTAGTATTGCGAACCGTACAAGGAGATAGCAATCTATCCTTCCTTTATGTATCTATGCTTAAGGTAAGTTCGTCTAATTATTCAATTACGGAGGTCACAAAAAAGGTTTAAATTAAAATAAATTATTGAATTATATAAGTAATTAATATTACAATTAAATGGTGCATAATATACCACTTACTAAATAGTATCATACTAATTAGTTGCATAGCACAATTCGCTTAGAATAAATTATGTTAAGGTGTGTTAATTCGAAAACCATTTCGAGATTTAGATTTAATAATACGTATTTTAGAACTTTTGGTCTAAATAAACCCCATGATATTTTTACGATAAAGCTGCAACTTCCATTTGCCTTCGTGTGACGTCTTTTGTTTTTTATGTAGGTCCAAAACTCATTAGGATTATTATTTATATTTGTCTCTATTTTATTTATGTACCACTGAAAAGCTACCTTAATTTTTGACTTGACTAATTTTCTATAATGACAAAAAATCCTAAAAATGTCCTATGTGTCCTTTGCTATCAAGATAAATTTATTAAAATTTGCTTCAGACTGATTTGACAGATGAGTAGATAGACAGAGCCAGACCACTTTTTATAAGCAGTCGCACATCACAGTCAGTATAATGTTTAAAATTTTCAAGTGACGTCATATCCGACAATTCTTTAAAAAATCATAAAAAATAAAGGTGAATTTATACAACAAAATAATGAAAACTATGTCCTAAAATGGCATATATTCTCTGAAAAAAATTCTCAAGTGACGTCATAACCGAGAATTCTTTAAAAAAATAATGTTAATTTATATATACCAAAATAATGATATACCAAATTATCTATCAGAACGATATCAAATGGTAAGATTAGACAGCTGCACTAGTGGAAATGAGGAGGTGTCGACCGTTGTGCCTCAGGGTAGCGTTCTTATTCTAACTCTATTTTTAATATACAGGGTGGCAAAAATGAAAGGGCCCTGGAGGGGAACTACCTTAAATCCTTTAGTTAGGTCATTTTACTAAAAGAAACAAAACTGCATTCAAAGATCTTCTAAAATTTGCTTGACTCACCCGGGAACTGAACCAACTAAAAATTAAAAAAATAAACCCTCGCTATTTTATTAAACGAATCGGTAAGATTATTGTTCAGGATTAAATTAGTCTAATAAACATTTAGCCTTACACTCATATTGTCTCATATGTTGTACGAGATACCCATGAAATTGAATATTTATTACAAGTTCTTTATTAACAATACCTACTAGGTATTACCTAGTACTGTTCACTTGTAAAGTAATAATTATACGCTATTATTACACAATGACAGCACGGAATGAAAGCAAAACAAAACAAAATTTGAATTTCGAACGAAATTTATGGTTCGAACTTCAAATTTGTTGCTCCGCGTTGCAAAAAAAATACGTTCCTTTTTTAAACTTTTCGTCAGTACGCCTAGTGCAAGAAGTAATTTGTGCTCTGCATACATTTCTTATTACCATTTAACGATTTTCTTATTGAAGTCTTCAACAAGGTACTTAAGATAAATAACATTAGCAAGCTTGTACTTCATATGATGTCTTTGGATGTAAGAGAGATAAGAAAATTATAACGTGTCATTTACTTGTTACAAGTGAACAGTACTAGGTATTGTTATCAAAGAACTTGTAATAAATATTTAATTTCATGAGTATCTCGTACAACAGATGAGTGTAAGACCAAATGTTTATTATACAAATTTTATTCTGAACAATAATCCTACCGATTCGTATGATAAAATAGCGAGGGTTTATTTTTTTTATTTTTAGTTTGTTTGATTCCTGGGTGAGACAAGCGAATTTCAGAATATCTTTGAATGCAGTTTTGTTTCTTTTAAAAAATAAAGGAATGTTTCCTTTCAGTAAAATGAGCTAACTACAGGATTTAAGGTAGTTCCCCTCCAGGGCCCTTAAATTTTTTCCACCCTGTATATTAATGATTTATGTGATACTCAGATCAAGAACGCAAAAATCTTTGCGTACGCTGATGACACCGCTGTTGTTTTCACTGGAGACTCCTGGGCATAATAATATACTTACACTTAATGCCTCTAAGACGAATTATATCTGCTTTTGTAACTACGCTAATACCCAACCAAGTAATGACTTTAAGATAAGAATTCACAGCTGCAATAAAACAACTACTTCAGATTACTGTGACTGTACAAGTATACAAAAGGTCGCGCAAACTAAATATCTTGGTATCATCCTAGATCAGAGACTATCATGGTATGCACATCTTGAACACGTGACATCAAGAATCCGGAAATTAAGTTGGATTTTCAAAACTCTAAGATATGTAGTACCAAGAGTAGCTGATAGTCAGAGAGAGACCACTAGAGATCTTTTCAAAGAAATTTATGTAGCACTTGTACAGTCTATCATTACATATTGTATTCCGATTTGGGGTGGAGCGGCAAAAACTAAGTTTCTTGTGGTAGAACGGGCTCAACGTAGTTTGATTAAGGTCATGTATTTTAAAAAAAGGAGATACTCTACAGAGAAACTGTACCAACTGTCTAAGCTGGCTTCAGTTAGGAAACTATATATAACCTATACAGTACTAAAACAACACAAAAACTTGCCTTTTGTCGCTAACATGACAAAGAGTAGAAGGAACAAAAATGCTGTGACGGTGCCAAAAACAAACACGGCCTCTGCTAAAAGACAGTACGAAAGACGTGCGGCTCAGCTGTACAATTTACTTAACAGAGAAATAGATATAATATATCCCAAAACATTTCACGATTGTAAGAAATTTGTTACTTTTTGGTTGGAAACAAAATCTTATGATGAAGTAGAAGATATATTGGAAAGTTAATGGAATCTACAATGACTGTAATACTTACACACATACTCGTACACATACCCTAACGACCCCTTATTCACATGAACACACTCACACATCCGCAGACACACCCTTCTACACCCTCTCTCACACTTCTACACACCCTCATACATCTTCCCCCACACATACGAGCAGGCATAAACTAAATTAAATTTAACTAAATAAAACTTAATGCTTAGATTTAAAATTAAACTCAATTTCACCTACTTATTTGTATATCTTTTGTTAATATTTCTTGTTGTAGTTTTAAGTAGTATATTTATAATAAGTGCTTTAAAAAAGAGCGGTGCCTCCTGACACAGGCCCTTTAAAGCTTAAAGGGAGACACCAGCCCCTACCCATACTATGTAATCCTATTTAATGAAATAAACGTATTTGTATTTGTATTGTAATGAAAACTATTTCCTAAAATGGTAATATTCTCTGAAAAAAATAAAAAAAAAACTCTTTTCGTAATTAAGCTATGGGAATTACAAAAGATAGCTTTTATTTGCTATACATTGAAAATAGTAATAATGAAAGATATAAATACCTACAACAAAATGATTTTTTTTCAAAATAGATCTCAGTAACTTCAATTTAAATGATTATTCTGGTTTGTAACTCACCACTGGACGACGTCATCCTTCCATAATCGTCGTCACGCGAAACCACCATCTCCGAAGGTTCTTCTAAAGATACTGATGATGTTAAATGTGGCATCCTCTTCTTCATGAAATTCTGCAAGCGGAGCTGATTGCTCACAGTATCAGTCACCGGTGGCTTAGATTTAAGAGTGCTTAGTGGTTGAGAAGTAGGTCCTGTTTGTCTGACATATGATTCTGGAACACTCGATCTTTTTCCTTTGCTGAAACAAAAGAGATACTTACTGTTTATCCTTCAAATTGACTTATATATTCGGACAGGACCACGCCTACTTCCTATACTAACATATCCTACTTCCTACTATTTTATATAAACGCGAAAAATGTTTGGTTTACCACATAAGATCTCGAAAACTAGGTACTTGATGAAGCGACATGAAACTTTCACTGTCTTATAGAGAAGGTACCTTCGTGCGGGCGTGACGAAGCGGCCGCGGCATTGTTGTTGGTTACATTACGTAAGAAAGAAAAGAGCTTTATTTCAAACACCACAGAAAACAAAACAAAAAAGAAAGAAAAATTAAATACGAAATAGCCATATTCTGTGGTAATGGCGGTCGTAGCATGCTTGCACTTTCGTGACCGTTGTTCGTGGAATACGCTACTTAGTACCTTTGAACAAGTGTTTTGTTGTGTTCAGGTAATAAGACCAGTGTCGCATTAGCCTAGGCATCACGTCTCGAGGGGGCTTGTTCCACTTTAACTCCCCTTTAGAATAGAACAATATTGTTTTCATATTTTTACATTATTTGTTCAACAATTCCTCTCTGTGCGGACTTTTAAATGCAAAATATTATCTCAAGGTGTTCATCCCTATATTTTATATACAAATTTGTATGAAAACGTTAAATAAAAGGCCATAAAAACGATAAAAGTAAGTTTTTTACATCTCTATACAGAGTCGTAAATATTGGCATTTATTAATTTTAACCAGAAAAAATTGTCTAGTTAAACGGACAGACAGACAAACAGAGGGACAAACTTATCCTAAAAGAGTTTCGTGTTTTCATTTTGCGTAACGGGACCTGAACATGTACCGACAGGATTACCTACGATCTAATAATTTTGCCATGCACTGTAAATATTTCAAAATAAATATCTATATTTTAAACACTTAGCGATTTATCCCAAGTGTATATAATTTGTAAAACTTCACTTATTGGCGCTAAAATGGTGAGCCAATACCGGAGGGCAATTTCACGAAAAGGTTATTGACCTTTGATACAGATCTCAGTAAGTATCTCATACGCACATTTTGTTCAGTTTTTAACGGCAGTCCTCGATATATCTCGATATATCTGCTCGAGCTGGTTGTTCTACTGAAAGTGCCATTCTGGTTTTAAAAAGTACAGTAAAATATTACACTGAAAGACGTGCACCTGTCTATGCGTGCTTCCTTGACCTGTCAAAGGCCTTTGACCTGGTTAGGTATGATTTGTTGTGGAAGAAGTTGTCTGGCGCGGGTTTTCCTGAGGTTTTTGTGTCTGTCTTTCGCTACTGGTACAACAATCAAGTGAACCTTGTGAGGTGGGGCAACGTTTTTTCTGATGCCTACAGACTGGAATGTGGTGTGAGGCAGGGCGGTTTGACATCTCCAGCACTGTTCAATCTTTATGTGAGTGCACTGATCGAGGAACTTATGGATGCCATATTGATAGAGTAAGTGTTAATAACATAAGTTATGCGGAGGATATGGTGCTGCTGAGTCCCTCGGTCATTGCACTCAAAAAACTGTTGCACATATGTGAAAGCTATTCTCGGGAGCACGGTCTTATATACAACGTAAAAAATAGTGAGTATATGGTGTTCAGAGCTAAGAAACGTGCTCCTGATATTGTACCTGAAATACACCTTAATGGGAAGGCCCTGAGAAGGGTCAATGATCTCAAATATTTGGGTCATTACTCATTACTTAAATATAGATTTATGTGATGACATGGACATTGAAAGGGAGCGCAGGGCTCTCTCGGTCAGGAGCAACATGCTGGCCCGCAGATTTAGCGGGTGTACAGAGGCTGTTTAAGTTTCCTTGTTTAAAGCCTACTGTCAATCTTTTTACACCTGCGGTCTGTAGATTAACCACCTTAAAAAGACCGTGAGAGTTCTCCGCATCCAGTACAATAACGCGTTTAGGATGCTGATGGGGCTGAGGCGGTGGTGCAGCGCGTCGGGTATGTTCGCTGTGGCGCGCACCCAAGACTACTTCGGCATTATGAGGCTGCGAGTGCGAGCCTCTACCAACAGCATCCTGAGCACTATAGTGGATAGGATTGACCACCCATTCATTATGCATTGGGTGCAGTTGTCAATCCTACCCAATGCGAAATAAATTAAAAACTGTAAATATAATAGTTACTAACAATAGCAATTAAGTAAAACTGTTACTAACAATATGGATACAATATCCGAAATAAAAGTTATTATTATTACTTCATAAAATTAATTTCAATGTCTTTGGGAGTAGTTTTGGGAGATATTTATAGCTTGCAAAAAAAGACACAGGTTCCACGTCTTACGGGCGCCAACGCGAGGCGTATGTAGACTGACAAATCTGACAATAACTGAAAATCGGCGGCTGTCTGCATGTGTGTCAGCTACACTGTTAAAAATTATGTAATTTTACAGACAAAAAATACACAAAATTTGCATGAAATTTACAGAAAACGGTGAAATAACAAAAAAAAAATGTAGACTTACAGAAAATTATGAAATACTCCATTTATTTTTTTTATTTTACCGTTTTTGTTTACTTTTCCTTAATTTTATTTAATTATACCAAACAAATATGTAATTGTCATTACAATACGGAATTTTACATTCAGTATTTGTATTTTTTCAGAATGGCTTTGCAAATTTACATAAATGTGTGTAATTTTACTACTTTAAAGTGTGGTATTAAAAAAGCCTGAAGTTATTTTTCATCTTTTCTGTAAATACACAAATATATGACATTTTACATAACTGCGGTGTAATTTTCAGAAAAGCACAAGTAAAATTAAAGGTTATTAATGTAATTTTGCCATAAGTTTATATAAACATACTTAATCTTTGAACTTTACATGAATGCGTGTATTTTTACATAATCGTTTTGTTTCTTTATATATCTGTTCGTAAATATGCAAAAAAGATTTGTATTTTTACATATTATGATATGTGTTTTTAAATAATAAATATGTAAATTTTACACAAAGTTTTTGTAATTTTAAATAATGCATGTAAAAATGCATTTAACCAGTATTTTTAATGTGGGTGCATTTAATTTTACATATCAGTTTTGTGAAAGTACATTTTCAGTACTAAATTTTACATACTATTTGTTTGTTTAACTATTTTTTTTTTGTAAGTCTACAAAAAATATTCGTAATTTTATTACATGTATTAAATTTACATAAATAATATATAAAAATACGTCTGCCCAGCTACTTTCATGGACCTGCTGTTAATTTTACAAATCAGTTTTGTGAAAGTATATTAGTATATTTTAAAACCAAAATTTCACATAGCATTTTGTACATTTAAATAACTGTTTGTGGGTAGGTATACCAAAAAGTTTTTTATCTTTACAAATTATGCTAAAATTACGTAAATTTTATGTAAAAATACATGTGACCGGTTTTGTAACCGGTAATATACATTATAATTACTAAATTTTACATATTGTTTTGTTTATTTACCTAAATTAGTATTTTTAAATACACTAAAAATTTATTTTACTTTACTACATGTATTAAATTTTACATAAATAATATGTAGCAAATACTTCTGACCAGCTTCATTCATGAATCTGCAGTTAAGTTTACAAGTTAGTTTTGTGAAAAAAGTAATTTATATTTACAAATTATGCTATATTTACATTGAACTCTAGTATGTAGTGTACGTAATACCTCAGTGTATATTTACGTAAATTTTATGTAAAAATAAATGTGACGGGTTTTTTTATGTTGGCAGTTAGTTTCACAAATGTAAAAGTTCATTTTAAAAACAAGATTTCACACACCGTTTTGTAAATTTACATGACTGTTTGTAGATATGTGCCAAAAAGTTCATTAATTTTACAAATCATGCTATATATTTACGTAAACCATGAACCTAATACCCTAACAGGACTGAGTACTTGTTTCAAAAAACGTGAAGAACGAGAAGTCATACTAGATTATTTCATCTCTGTCTAAGTAGGGTAACCATATTTAAAAATAATTGATTGAGACCACGTAGGTAGTAAAAACCGTATTCAAAACATTTATTTTATTGGTTTAAAGTCTTCTGCTTTAAAATGGCGGCTGCAGACTACTGGATTTTTGCACTTTATTTCGTTTCCTAAAACTTCTAACCATTTTCTTCGGATATTTTCAGTTTTTGGAAGACTGTAATGTAAAACCCAATATCATGGTTACTCTAGCGGTATCAAAGTAAACATGTATCATTTCTCCGAGAAAACGTTGTAATTATGCCTTACCTATGAAACGATATCCCACAATTCCCAAAAATTTGGCTTCTGCAGCCCTTCACGCTGCATGCTTTAACCATTTTTGCAAAAAAATATTAATTTTACAATTTTGTTTTCAAATGTCACGGCCGTGGCGCCATTTTTAGATAAAAGGGTTACCAGTTTGCAAGCATAAGAATAATCCCAAATTTATTAAGGAATGATTGATCTTACATTTACGGATAAAACTAAATGTAAAACATAAATAAACCTAACAAAAAAATAGTGACGGACTTCAAATGTAACTGCAGCCACTCGCTAAAAAGCTTAAAATAATTATAAAATGACCGATGGTACCGAAATAACACTTTTTCCGCCTTCTTTCTTCCTGAAAAATATGTTCTCTAGAAGTCGGCACTCTTATATTGGTTTCTGTGTTGCTATAACCAAGGGAACGCGGTGACTTTTAAAGAACATATTTTTCAGGAACAAAGAAGTCGGAAATAGTGTTATTTCAGTACCATCGATAATTTTATATTTATTTTTAACTTTTTTGCGAATGGCTGCAGTTAAATTTAAAGTCGGTTAATATTTTTTGTTAAAAGTTTATTATTTTACATTTTTTAGTGTTGACGGGTCAAATTGTGTAATGTGGATAGTTCTTGTAAACGCGCTGTTGATATAGAACGAAGGACAAGTAATAATTGGTTATATTTAATAAATACCCTGTAATCAGCACCCTAATACAAACTGATTGCCGTAATCTCAAGTTATGTGCTGTCACCCGTTGAGGAGTTCTATGGTAATGAGGCCAAGATCAAAGTTCAGGTGGAGAAATTACAATTTACAAGTAGTACTCGGCAATCACTATCCTAATACAAAGCGTTTGCCTTAATCTTGAGTGATATGCTGTCGTCCGTTAAGGAGTTCTATGGTGGTGAAGCCAGGATGGAAGGTCAGGTGGGTATTCTGATAATTTCCAAGAAATGCCCGACAATCAGCACCCTACCAAAGTGATTGCCGCAATCTGGAGTTAAGTGCTCTCATTTTTATTAAAGAGTTCTATGGTAATGACTTAATAAGACCAGGATCGAAGGTCATGTGGAAAATTGACAATTTCCAAGTAATACTCTGCGATCAACATCGTAGTACAAAGCGATTTCCTTAATATCAAGTGGTACGCTGTTACTTTCTGAGGCGTTCCACTGCCTCTCTCTGAAAACTTTCATCAGATCATGGTCAATTCTAAAATGGGACCTACCTTGAGGGAAATTTTTCCAAACAAAAAAAGAATCATTCAATTCAGTTCAGAATTGACGGAGATAAGGAATAACATACCCAAAAAAAAATACAGTCGAATTGAGATCCTCCTCTTTTTTTCAAGTCGGTTAAAAAAAAAGTATTTACTAAAAGCTAAATACTATAAAGTCGTTGAAAAACTAAATCGTGAAAAACTCAAGCCTACCATCGCAATTTTTTTTTTGTGATGGCAACTGTGCGAGTAGGACACGGGCATCGACTTTTGTTGTCCCGCTCGGCACGTTTTCTCTAGTTGGTTATGTCATAGTAAAATAACTTTTAACTGTATGAAATAGAGTCTATTTTTCTACGCGTAACATCCTTCAGTGCACAATCCAGTTTAGGTACAGTAGCCGTCAATAGAAATTGTGGACTATGTAAACAAAGCGCCATGTTGTCTTTGTCTATAAATAGGTGAACTATCTAGAGATGGGTAAGTATGTGATTAAAATATGTTAGGTGCTTAATTAGTTTTCTTTATTTGATTCATCGCTAAAATATTCTGATGAATCGCTAGTCAAATCGCCCACGTTAATTACAAATGGTTCCGTCACAGCGTTGTTGGCCGTATCTATTATCTCATCCAGTTCTTTCATTTTTTCTTCTACTTTTAGGACATGAGGTACACATTTTAGAGCATCGCTGGAAGATCACACAGCTCTCGATAGAATCAGACACACGTTTATGTCAAAGATTATGAAGTAACGCTGTTAAAAAAAAAAGACGGAATAAAATAACATCACGAATAATATAGGTTTATATTCAAATAGATTCGTACATCACCAATTTTCAAAGACAATACAGATTCGATGAGAAAAAAATATGACAGCAATCTCGACGCAGTACAGAATTGACTATTGATTCTATGATTTTCCGTAATTAACTGGTGATTATTGAATATTTCATGATGAAATACAGTGAATGACTGGTAAGACTCGATGCTTCATGATTTGGAATAATGTTCAATGAGACTCCGTGACAGAACCTTGAGAAAAATTGAGAAAACGGTTTGTTTACATAGTCCACAATTTCTATTGACGGCGACTATATACATCCATGACGTAAACTATGTGGAGATCACAGACAATACTGTCTATGGTAAAAATACATGTGGCCGGCAAGGATTTCGAAAAGAGGTAGGGATGTCGATTTTAAATCGATTTAATCGAAGATTGATTAATCGGGCTCTAAAAAATCGATCTTGTATCGATTTTTTCGAAGCGATTAGATCATTGAATCGATCCATACAACCGCAGAATCGTGGACACGATTTTTTGCGGTTTCACGGCGTATTTAGGTAACAAATCACATGCAAATGAAAAGAGTAGATACATATTCATTACGTTTCCGGCAAAAGTATTACTACGAAAAGAAGCGACACTCACCTCCCCGCGCGAATTTAACGTCCCCCGCGGTCCCCCGCAAGTTAGTGGCAAATCTGGAGGCAGACAGAGCTCGAGTAGCACTCGTTCGCTGCACGCGTATTTTGTTTTGTTTTCTTGATTTTGAACACAAACACTTGTACTATTTGTTTCATAACATTTGTTTTATGTTATCAAAGAAATAGTACAAGTGTTTGTGTTCAAAATCGAGATGCTTTTTTGTTTCATCAAGTGCCGAAAATCGCAAGTATAATTAATCTTGTTTTGTTTTAATAAATATGGTTCGTTATTGTGGTATATATGAATGCCTAGAAAACGGAGCAACCAATAAAGAACGGAGAGTTTTCAAAATTGCTTCCTTCCGATGAACTAAGCTATTTTCTTTTATGTTAATTTATTTTTAAAGTTATGAAAAAGCGGCGGTAACTTAGGCGTAGAACGCTGACCTCTCAATCTTGAGATCCAGGTTCAATCCGAGGTTGGGCATGCACCAATGAGTTTTTCGGAATTTACATAATGCGCATCGTATTTGCTTATAGGTTTTGCCCACTTTCTGAACGGTAAAGGAAAATATAGTGAGGAAACCCGTATGTCCTAAAAATCGTGTGTTTGTGCCCAAAGAACTTACGGCGATAGGGCTCACCTCCCACCACTTTGGGACGTAATATTTGTAGGTTAAACGCTGGTGTACCGAGTGTGGACTGTGACTTGCATTTCAAAGTTCACACTCGGAACACCTTTGACACCCTCTCGCGCATTCAGGTCGTGACAGTATATATATATTTTTTTATACAAATTTATCCATGGGGAACCAGAACTAGGACCTAGGGATTAACCACACTAAAATTTAGGAAGAGAATCATATAAGTTGAGGGTGTAGGTAAATGAGCGAGGACTATGAAGTGTCGGGGGTGGGTCTATGGTATCGATTCGGCGCAACACATCTTAACCTATTTGACAGGACTAACCTTATTTTGAGCGTTCTGGTCTTTTCGATACAGAAAGAAAAAGACAGAACGCTCAAATTAAGTTTAGTCTTGTCAAAGAAGTTAAGTTGTGTTGCGCCGAATCGATACATATATCTCTGATATCTATTACTCTCTGTCCATCTCACCGGTGCTAACTTCACTCAGATTCGGCGCGCACGTGAACGTAATGTTGCCAACGCGACGTCTATTTGCATAGATCTACGTACTTTGGGCCTTTCCCGCGAACCTACGAACTTCAGTCTTTGAATCTAAAGTCCCTTTCAATAGAATCCGGCAATAATGTAAACAAGATAATTATTAGACAGTTGTCTATGATCATAGTGTTGTACCTACACTGATGTCAAAGTGAGTGATTGTTATATTGTTATGTTGTTATATTGTTAGATTTTGGGCTTTCAGTACAGAAATAAAATTAATAAAAGAGCTTTTGCAATATTTCAAAACATAGGGCAAGGCTCTTTAAAAAATATTAATTAAATTATTTTAGAAAATTTAATAGAATTGAATAAAAATTTATTCAGTATAATATACACATACAATAATCAATAACGCACAGAAGTCGGAACAATACCCACTAATGAATAAAGCAAGCCAAACCCATACCTGACTAAATCAGCTGTTGCGGCCGGTCGGCCATTACAAATTTTCATGTCAGCCAGTACAAAAGAGGTTTGTGAAAATACATCACTAACTTTCCAAAGACAAATAAGACTTCGATGATAAAAAAAATAATATGGCAGTTTTACAAACTATTGAAATTATCGTCATCCGAGTATTTTTTTATTAAAATAACTATCATAAAGAAGTTAGTTGGTGTATAAATGATTGTAAGAACAATGTATGGTTCCTTGAAATGTGAATATGATCAGAATTGATATTCAAATGTAAGTAATTTCTGAGTAATCGTGTTTAAATTGGTTTGTTTACATTATTGCCGGATTCTATTGAAAGGGACTTTACGTGCCTACTTTCTATCAAATATTCAAATTCGCAAAATTACATTATTTCAGAATGAACTGAATACTTAGTCTAAATGGGCCAATTCCCTTTTTCTTGGATGAAAAGTTCATGCGTTTTGTTTCATACTAAAGCACGGTACGGACAACGACCTGTTATTCTTAATCCTATATTACTCAATTTACTCATAAAGCTAGTTGTGATTGTGTGATCGTGTCTGAAACGAAACGTTTCATCTCATTCACTCATTTCTTTTTCAAAAAAGAATTTAATACACAATGTACGTACCCCACAATGTCCCGCAGATCACTGAGTAGCGCATGTGCTAAACTGCCATTTTTGGCACCCATGAACTGGAGTCATTTACTCGCGCCATTAGGCCTGTCCCTTTTAAAATCAATGGTAGCCGGTTTTTTTAAGGCCCATGTTCCGGTGTTATCCGAAAATGACTCTTAATTATAACGTTATTCCTCTTTAACGGGATGTTTAGAAATTATGAAAAAAATGTATGGTGTTATTTAAAGTGTAAATCGTATTAAGAAAGTATTGTTTGATTAATTTATTTGATTAATTTATTTGTGGATTTTTTTCCCTCAATCGCATCGATATGAAAAGTATAATTTTGGACTCTGGAGTCTTCTCCGGGTAGGGTGGCCTCATAATGCAATGCATCATGCGCAAGGGCGGATCCAGGGGGGGGGGTCATAGGGGTCATAAAAAAATTCAGTTCATTACTCTATGTCCTCTAGACGGCGTCATATTCTATTTAATGTGACGTCACTTTGCCTGTAACCGTTATAGAGAGAAATAATAAATTGAGAGTTATTTATAGTACCTAAAACCAGCGGACGGTCAATGGTGTCGATTCGGTGTAACATATTTAAAAAGACTTAATTTAAGCTTTCTGTCCTTGTCTTTTCGATACACAAAGAAAAAGACAGAGCGCTCAAATTCAAATTCAAATAGTTTATTTTGCAAAGTAGGTATATAAAATACACGTTTCACAACTCAAAATTTAATCTTATAAAAAATATGTATGTAATTAAATAATAAATGTACATGAACTAGATTAAAGGTTTATTTAATTTATGTAGCAATATATATACGATTAAAATTATAGGTAAAATATATATTATACAAGGTGAAATCCAATCAACCGCCCGAACCCACACCGGAGACCCGGCCAGGGACCAAGAACAAGGTTCAATGATCACCAACCAAGCCCCCAAATTAAGTTTAGTCCTGTCGAACATGCAACGGCCCCAGGGCTACGTTCAATTTTATTAGCCGCTCAACAGTTTTGATGTGGCAACAATTATATTTTTGTTATATTGGTACTAATGTTTTTTATGTTAGTTAAGTTGTATGTACTGCTGTCACTGTAACAGAAAAATAATGCCGGTCAAGGTACATATATTGTGCAACGCTAAAGTAATTATAATCAAATAAATTCTCAAACCTAGTTTTCTTCTCCTAACCATTCTAAAAAACAGTGACAGCAGGATAGCATTTATACAAATTCAACTAATGCAAAAGAGATGTCATAATCGTCTGGCGTCGTGTGAAGATGCTGATCAAGTAATGAAAGATATTGCTGAAATAGCGTTAAATTGTATTTTATTAATAAATATACATTTTATCTTTTGTTGGGGCTTTTTTTCTTCAAAACCTGAATTTTGGGGGGATTCTGGGTAATATTTGGGGAGAATACGAGTCTGTTATCTGGCAACACTGCTGGTTACTCTTTCTTTGACTACTTCTCTGAGACTTCTTGTAACAGAATTGAAAAAGATTTGCGAAGAAACTCATAGTGATATGCCAGTACCCTCCAGTCTTCAAGACCTTTTAAAATAACCTAAATTTTGTACTCCCCTATTCAATTATAATATATATTGAACACAGTGGCAAAATTATAATCTCTGGTGTGAAGTGAAATATGTAAAAGTGACCAAACAAAATTACTTAACTATTTTTATAAACAGTGTTGTGTAAAAATAAAATATTGGCTCAAAAGAACTAGTTTCCAGGGCCGCAAAACGAACTAAAAAAAAAACTCTTTCTTCTCGTGACGTGCGTCCATCAACAAACGTGAATTAAATTATTGCTGAAAGTAAAGTAATGGTACTGTAACATATCGCTAGGCAATATGTTAGGTCTAGGTAAGGCTAGGTTTTATAGGTAGTATGGCGGCACGTCTACACGTTTGCCACATTCCTTTTAGATATCAATAATCACGTATAATTAAGTATAAATAAGGATTCATCTTTCGTCAATATATATTACATACATAACTACATAATTACATACGACAGTACTTAAGCACTGAGATGAGGATAAAACTGTGCGAGTCCTTGATACTTTCGAAACTTAACTACTGTCTGGTGGTGTATGGGCCATGTTTGTGCAAGAAAACGCACAGACTATTACAACGGGTACAGAATGCCTGCAGTCGCTACTGTTTTCATATACCTTCACGTGGACATGTGACACCATATCTGAACAGCGCTGGCATTTTAAATATGGAGGCTCGTCAAAAGCTTCATTTTGCCAGTTTATTGTTCGGAGTGATCGAGACAGGGTAACCAAGCTACAGTTTATTGTTCGGAGTGATCGAGACAGGGTAAACAAGCTATCTACATGATAAACTTGGATGGCGCAGGGACAGGCACAAGTATAAAGTCCGGAAATGTACACCTGTAATGTCAATGCAGTGTCACAAGACCGCCGCGTTCAGGGGTAGCTTTAAACACCAAGCCACAAAGTGTTAGAATGATATACCACCACCTTTGAGGGAATTAAAACCTAAAAATAACTTCAAAAAATCATACTTCAAATATCTTCTGAGCAACCAAACCAACACGAACTCATAAACCTTATTTATTAATTTATCTATGTAGATAGTTCTTCATCTGCCTATTTTATAACTTGTATGTATGGCCACATATTGATTACTCACTTACTCGCTTATTATCTATGTATGTTTATTGTACACCATTATTGTTGATTACTAATGTTATATAATTAAAATAGTAGTATGTATTATACTGTAACTATTTGTATCTATGTAAGTATGCATTAAAATGTCGGAAGTATGCGTGACAAAACAATGGTTCTGGCATAATAACAGCGTTGTAGTCTACTTACTAGCTGCAACACATGCTGAGTCAGGGCCTTTTTACCCAGCAATTCATTTTGTTTTGTATCTAAAATGTGTTTGAAACTTCATTTTGTTTTATATCTAAAATGTGTTTGAATTAATTTGTTGATAGTGCTGAGTAAATAAAGATTATATCTATCTATCTATCTATCTATCTATAACCATCTAACTGGCAACAACCAATTTATTTTATACCGCCCCCAAATTGGTGACCCCGAGTCTGAACTAAGCAACCCGACGTGGACACCAGGAAAACCCGACTGGAACATTATCGCCGGGGACCCGGCGTGGTCTCCGGGCGCATGGCGACACCCAACTTGAACTGGACGTAATCACCGGGAACCCGCCACCACCTCACCCCGGGCGCACGGCGCTATACTAAGCAACCCGACGAAACAAGATGACACCTACTAGGCCAGCTGCAACAACAAACTCCAACATGGACACATTGGAAATCGCGACAACCTCCATCATATCCCGGATTCCGAAGTCCTGGAGGGATCAGCCCCGACTATGGTTTACGCAGTTCGAAGCCATCATCGCCTCTCAAAAGCAAGGCGATGACTATAAGTACAACATGCTTATCGCAAAGTTATCAAAAGAGGAAATACAACAAGTAAGCGACATACTCGCGGCCCCACCAGAAACCGATAAATACAAAGCAATCAAAAACCGCTTGATTGGGTGCTACGAGGAATCAGAACAGCATCAATTCCAAAAATTACTCACGCAGATGGACCTAGGGGATAAAAAACCTTCTCAATTACTTCGGAATATGAATTTTAGTTCTACTTGATATCTAAGATTGAGAGAAACTACTTGTACTGCTCGATTATTTACATAACGCGAGGGCTTTTTATTTACTAACGCTTAGATACTAAACCAGGGGTAGGTACTAGCATGAACTTGCTTTCGACCGACATCAATTTGATAAATAAAAATGTTATTATTATTTCATTACAATAAGGGTTGTTTTGAATTTATCGATTTTGTCTGTCAAATTTATCTAATTGACGTGTACATGTTCCCATAGCTGATCCTGAAGTTTCACCAAGTATGTATATTAACAAATAATAAGTAAAGGCGGCCCCTATACGATAAACGTGATTTCTTGGCGATGGTACGGAACCCTTACTCCAACTCGCACTTGGGTGGTTTTTCCAATATTATTTGGAATGGAGTACGGAATGGTGTTTTTAACCAGAAATAGGGTTGCAATTTAATACTAACTGCATGACTTTTGTTTGTTATCTTATCTCACAGGTGCTTCAAGAAAACTGAAGATGCCTATACTAAAATTATGGTCCAGTGACCATAAGCAAAAGAAAGCAGTGTCAATATCGGAGTTTAACATAAATAATGTTCTCGAAAAGGGTAATCAGATTATATTAAATACAATCTGTCCCTTCAAATATTCTTCATTTATTTTGGAACCGGGTGCATGCTCAATAAATATTATTTAGTTGTAGTTTTCATTGGTAGCTGGGTTTCTTTTTAGACACAGAGCCCAGGCCGGTTTTGGGTGGGAAGATAAAGTAACTCGAAATATTTATAGCCAAGGACTACTAGGTAGCCCTGGTCTGACAAAGTAAATCGGTCACTGGAAGTTTCTATACTTCATTCCAGATAGTATGCCCAAAACATAACCTAAAATTAACATAAGTGTTTCAAATTTCGTATAAATTGTGTGTTTGTATGTGAATATAATAATCTCTCAATGCAACATACGTATAGATTCTGTGTCTACAAGATTGGAGGAAACAGAGCAGAGACTTACGTTGCTAGAAAATGAGCAGTGCAAGAGCGGTAAGACTCAGTTTCTGCACGACAGGGTCGAAGAACTTACAATGCAACTTAACGACAAAGAACAAGAAATATATGGAAACGACATAGAGATTTCAGGAGTGCCTGAAATTAATGGAGAAAATGTCCACGACATTATTAGTCTTATTGCAGCCAAGATATATAGGGACCACACTTGATCAAGCTGAGGTGGTCGACCTGTACCGTTCGGGGCCGCGCCGACTGGCTGCTGATGCCAGCTCGGGCCCGCGCATCCGCTCACGCCCGCTCGTGCTGCGTGTCACTCGACGCGCCGTTCGTGACCGCCTACTGCGTGCCGTGCGGGTGCGCCACTCGCTCACGACTGAAGGCATCATAACGCCCCCTCTCGCTTCTGCTGGCTCAAATGTATCCCCAAAACCCACAAGTATATACCTAAATGAAAGGTTATCAAAAAACAATAAAAAACTGTTTTATATGGCTCGCGAGCAGATAAAGAAACAGGAATGGAGATTCGCATGGACGAATAATGGAAATGTCCTAGTCAAACAAGACGAAAACAAGCCTACCCATCGCATACAATCTGAGAATGATCTTTGCAGGGTTTTTAACCTTGTTATCAGTAATGACAATCCTGCATAGTTGTTATATAAATAGTACTTTCCTTAACGTAGCCCTACTCACTTTAAAATGTGTAATTCAAACGTTAAATAATAATAATAATAATTTGAATGTGATCATGTTTACACTAATACCTCTAATTTTATATTGCTCACATTGGATGGATCAAATTGAAAACTTGTTTTTTAATAATGTTAACAAAACAAGTACATGTATTTTACATGAGCTAATAATTAATTGTAAAATATGCTATAATACGGATTGTACGGCAGCTTTTATAATTTGGATGTTCTGGAGCCTGCACAATACATATACCTATAATGTTAATTATGTATGGAGATGGTTTGATGATTTAAATTACCGTTTTTGTATTCTGTTGTGTAAAATTGTTTATTGTTCTACGATTTTGTTTACAGACTTACTAACTAATTTGTTTCTATCCTTTTTTGAACAACAAAGCCTTACGAACTTGGTTCATGAGCCTACCAGAATTGTCGAAAACAGTGCTACCCTTCTAGACCTTGTCATAACAGACAGCCCAGAACCACACCCCCGACACTTCATAGTGAAGGCTCAAGTTATTTACCTACACTCTGACGCGCGCATCTGGCTTGTCCGCACACGCTTGTGTGTGTGCGTGAGCTAGTCTAGGGCTGGCAGCAATCGTGTGAGCGTCGTCGCCCGAGAGGGACACAATATAAGTCAGCAACTTATGTCATTCTCTTCCTAAATTTTAGCGTAGTCCAATTTCTGGTTCCCCGTGGATTAATCAGTATTAAAAAAATATATGTATATATATATATATATATATATATATATATACAAGGTTAAATTCAATTAGTTGGCGAAATTTGAAACATATGTAGAACATGTCCATATGAATAACTTTTTTTAATAGGATAGTGAAAAATTCTTAAAATTCGTTTTCACCTTTCCATACTGGACGAGTCAGCTGATCGGAGCAATTTGTATAGGAGGAAGTGAAAAAAAGTTAAGAATTTCGCTTAGCTCCCATACAAACAGTTGTCCATATAGACTAGTACTACTTTTGTTTTGAGTTTCGCCAAATAATGTTATTTAACCTTATATATGCATATAAATCGTTACGATCGTAATGCCCCGGGGGGTGTCGGATGTGTCCCGAGTGTGAACTTTGAGATGCAAGTCACAGTCCATCCACACTCGGTAAACCCGCGTTTCACCTGCAAATATTACGTCCCAACGTGATGGGTGGTGAGCCCTATCATCGTTCTTCGGGCACAAATACACTCTTTTTAGGGCATGCAGGTTTCCTTACTATGTTTTCCTTCACTGTTCACAAGTGGTAAGTACCTATTAGCAAATACTATGCATATTATGTAAATTCCGAAGAACTCATTGGTGCATGCCCGACCGGAGATCGAACCTTAATCTCAAGATTAAGAGGCCAGCGTTCTACCCCTGAGTTACCGCTGCCTTTTCGTTACTTTAAAAGTAAATATATATATATATATATAGTATGCCTAAGCTTAGTAGGTACCTATATAGTTTCGTATGCATAAATGATCATCATATAATGAACAACTACTCAAACATAAATTTTGGAAAAAAAATGAAAACTTTTTAAAACATGGAAAGTTATAAATACTGATTTTATTGTTCCAAATGCGTTACTGAACGAAATTGTAAGGTTTGATCACGCAATTCTAATTTTTGAAAAAAAGTTTTCCAGGCATCCATAAACACTGCAATAACGCACCATACTGATTAAAAATTAGTATCGTGATAAAACTTTGTAACAAAACACGCGCGCAGCAAACGAGTGGTAATCGAGCTCTACCTGACTCCAGATTTCCACTAACTTGCGGGGGACCGCGGGGGACGTTAAATTCGCGCGGGGAGGAGAGTGTCGCTTCTTTACGTAGTAATACTTTATATTCTCTGCCAGAACTATTCCGGAATGTATGTGTTCATCATAATCCGCTGCTAAGCGACCATGCCATTGTTTCGGCTGATTTATCCCTTAATCCCGCCAAATGGGTACTTTCTAAAGCCTACTCCTCGTTTATGGCCAAACCAAAAATAATGAAAAAATTTATTATGAATAATCAACTCTTAGACAACATATGCAACAGTTTTCTTTTTCATACCACCAAAACTTCTACATGATTTTTTATTTACTGAATGGTGTTTTTTGACCTCAAATTCCCTACTGCTCCTCAGTGGTTTGGCCGATTGAATTCATCTATGCTTTGATAAATAGATAAACTTTATAGCTATAAACATAACATAAGATTATTCAATCGACTAATCACGTCCTAGTGAAAAGTATAATTTTCCCCTATTTCGCTCTATCAAGGACGCAGCGAGCGTCGTAACAGCCACTATGCAATGCGCGCTGATATGAACGTTATTTCAATGTCGTTTCCGTTGATAATTTGGCGATGGTAATCGCCTTAACAATAAAAATTCCTAAATCGCCTCCTGAGTACATATGGACACGTTTTTTGGATTAAATCAATGAGGAAGAACTCTCAGCCGACCTTAAAAACCAACCTTGGAATGAGATTTTAGAGTACGATGATGTAAATGACATGGTTACTCATTTCAACAACTTAATTAATGCCCTTTTTAATAAATATGCCCGTTTTAAAAAAATAAGAGTGAACCAAAAGCCGCGTCCGTGGTTGACTGATGTGGTAAGGCACATGATTTTCGTTGATGAAGGCCGACCCCGGAGGACGATTCCTACGTTTTCGTTGATTCGTAGGAATCGTCCGGAGGCCAAACAGTACCAAGCGGCGAGGCCGGAGGCCGAGCCTGTGAGGCCAAAGGCCGAACCGAGTATAAGCGAGGCCGATGAACGAACATACGAGGCCTTCGGCCTCCCTAGAATGACATCAGATATGACTCTGGTGGCCGCGATGTCGTGCTCGGCCGAAAAACTCGCATGTTCGGACTCCGAACGCTGCCAGGTCGGCCTTCGGCCTCGCTGGCGCGTTCTCCGTCCTCACATGCTCGTTTTTCGGCCTCGCTGGAAAGACACTTGTAGGCTCGGCCTTCGGCCTCGCCATTAGATCCGAAGAAATATCCGATCAATTTTTTTTCGAAAAAGTGTCAAAATCCCTGTCGGTTGTCAAATTTGACAGTGGATTCGTAATCAGCGACCCCACTTGCTCCTGGATACCGAGTTTCAAGCGAATCGGAGAACTTTTTTAGACATGTCAAAAAAATGTGAAACCTGTCAAATGTCAAATTTTTTTATGCGGTCGGGTAACCCTCGGCTAGTAGACGAAAAAATTGACGAAATTCTGAAAATGCTTACAATATGGTTTGAGGCAAACGGAATCGTTCTAAATGCTAATAAAAGCGTCATTATGAAATACAAAACCAGAAATAGCAAGTTCGAAGAGCTAAAAACAAATCAAACAACTTTTCTTGGATACATAGTTGATAAGACCATTTCCCATAAACTTCACATTGAAAAACTTTGCAAGAAGCTATCTAGCGGGAACTATGCTCTTCTAAAGTTAAAACCACTAGTGAGTAAATCTGCCCTAATGAGTGTATATTATGCTTATATACAAGCCAATATAAATTACGCCATTACAGTATGGGGAAACGCAGCAGACATCAAAAAGGTATTTGTTTGCCAAAAGAAATCAATTCGAATAATAAATGGTCTCCATAGGCGTACTTCTGTCAAAACTTATTTCAAAATCAATAAAATAATGACTGTGACATCTTTATATATACTTAATTCACTACTTGAAATACACTATGACAAAGAAAATTATCCTAAGAAAATGGACATCCATAAGATTAATACAAGGAATAAAGAAAAAATATTTATTCCTAAGGCAAGACTGGCAAAAACCCAAAAACAAGGACCAATTTTCAAACTGGCCATGTATAATAAACTCCCCATAGAAATGACCAGACTCACTCTAGCTGACTTTAAATTCAAACTGAAAGAATACTTCTCTTGCAATCCATTTTATTCTGTTGGAGAATTCATGCAAAAGCGACTTACTGTGACCACATTTTCTCTTTAAAATGAATGAAATATAAATGAACAATTAAATTTCTATATTACTCTTTAGGTAACATCATGTTACCTATGGATATATTTTTACATTTTTATTTCTTAGTTATAATTTTGACACTTCTTATTGAAAATATTTGACATTGTTTTCTTTTAAATTTAATTATGACATTTACTTTTAATTATTTATATATTTTTTTTTCTTTTTAATTATAATGTTAATTGACCATATCAAATTGATATGTCCTACTATTTATATTAAGGTCTTACTGTATGTAACAAATAATGTTTATGTAAATTATTTAACCGTTTAAATGTAATTGTAATGTATTTCAAAATGTAATCTGACCTACCAATATAACGACCA
The DNA here is from genome assembly GCA_934047225.1 of Ypsolopha sequella. NCBI lineage: Eukaryota > Metazoa > Arthropoda > Insecta > Lepidoptera > Ypsolophidae > Ypsolopha > Ypsolopha sequella. Next base: position 681,274 of record CAKOHE010000091.1, read on the forward strand.
CTGTTACAATTATGGTTAAAATAAATGAATCTGAATCTGAACCGATCACTCAAGTCGAAACCGCAACTCGCTGATCAAAGTTTTGGTAAAAAAAAAATTTTTGGAGATACGGGCCGTTAAAGTTTTGACACCGGGGGGGGGGGGGGGCTAGATCTCGGCGAGACCTTTTCTTAGACACCCATCAACATGGGTCTAACTCAAGCCGTCTAGGAGATACAGGCCGTTAAAGTTTTGACATAAAAAAAAAACTTTTTTGGCACCCTATGGTCCGACCCCTAGGGATGTACCACCATAGACTAATAATACAAGAAGACCTACAAGCGTCTTACATTCAACCGTAACTTGATTTTTAGTTCAAATGTTGTAGCAAGATGGAGCTACTAGTTCAAAACAACCGAATTCACGGCTAATTGGAAATGACTTTCTTTCCTAGTAAAGGTAGCTTCGTAGTGGTTGCGCTTGATTACGGAAAGATGGCGGTGTACGCGCGCGCGCCCCTGGCCCCTCGCTACGACATATGCTTTCAAATGTATGACTGTAGTTGAAGATTCCATGCATCTTCACCTCAAATTGATGGTATTTATTTTCGAGCAATATACTAATGGTTAGATAATTTAATAACTTAAATAATACAAAAAAAAAACCAAATTTTTCTTAATACATGAATCGGTACGAATTCTAGAGCATGAGTCGCTGCGCAAGAGCGGGCATTATTCTGTGGCAGTGTGCCGCTGGCCAGTGCTACCACCTTAGGGTATTGTCCCCTAAATTTAGGGAATTTTTTCATGTTTAGGGGATTTTTTTGGGTTTTAAAAGTATTTAGGGTAATGTTTAGGGGAAATTTATTTGAACCGAATTTTGGGTTTAGGATGCAAATATCTGAACGTGGTGTGCAGTTCTCTATCGCTAGCGTCAACAATAGATATTTTTTGTTAGATATTTTTCTGTTTTGACTTTGATTCTTTAAAAATGGATGCTATTCATGACTGTTTTAAAGTTACTGAAATACTTGTAGTTAAATAAACTGATAAACTTTATAGATAAATCAATAATAGTTAACCTTAAATTGTGTTTTACTTCTAATTTGAATGTTTAGGGGAAAAAAGTCTGGAAAGTGTCAAGGAGTTAAGGGAAAACCAAAATCCGAGGGTGAAAGCGCTGCCGCTGCTGGCTCACTGGCTGTTCGACGTGGAATTTGTGCTTACGCCGCGCCACCCACTCTGCACCATTGACCATTTCAAATAATTTCTCTTATTATTATGAATGGTGTATAACCTTGTATTGATTGTAATGCGATAGTGTGTATATTTTTAAGCGGTAGTGTAGACGTGAAGAAGATTTATATTATATGGGACAATTTTATAGACATATTATAAAATGCGAAAAGACGCTTTGTTAGGGCTCTGTAGTACCTAAAAGGTACAAAAGGAACCTTTATGGTGAGACTCCGTTGTCCGTCCGTCCGTATGTCACAGCCTCATAACTTTAGCACCGTTAAAGAAAGACATGAAATTTGGCACAAAAATAGTATTAATATGCCCACATATCAGGGTGTAAAAAAATATGAAAATATGAAAATTTTGAAATTGTTCAAAATATTTCCAAAACAAAAGTGAGAAAAATAAAAAAAATATTATCCTAAAAATACAATATGGGTATCAAATTGTAGATATTGAAGTTTATTGTAAAAATATATACTTTTATTGTATTTACTGGTACTGGTTTCAAGAAATCTTTAAAAAACCACAAAAATATGTATATGATGTCCATCCCATCATCTCTGACACTGGTAGACCGAAAAATATGAAAAAAATTTCGATTACAGATCATAACTGGATAATTACAGGAAAACTATAGCGATATAAAAAAAAAGTTGAGCACAAACGAGAAATATTTAAAAAATGTAAAATAAATATAAAAAAAAATTATGAAAATACAATATTGGTATTAAAAAGCTGATTGTAAAAATATATAATTTTAGCTATACATATTTAATTGCATCTAGTTCGAGAAATCCTAGAAAAACCATAAAAAAATGCATCCGAGGGGGCCTCTTATCTCCAAAACCGGTGGACCGAAAAATATGAAAAAAAATATGGTAATAAAATAATAAAATAATTTAATTTAATTAAATAGTATAATTTCTTAACTTATGATTCCTCTAAGGTGTAAACATTAATTGATTACAGACTGTAAAAGGAAAAGGACTATATGAGACAGGTAGACAAAGATATATATGTTTTTCTTTTTTTCATTAACCTGAATTCCTGCTGTCTTGTATTTTCTTATCCCTTGGTTAAAGTAGATATAAGTCATATATTGTATAGTATAAGTTTTATGTTGAAAAAAAAGACATGATCTTGCTAAGTTTCTTGCCCTTCTTCTTAGCAAGACTAATCGAATGGGCGGAGGTAGGCATGTATTTATATATGTAACCTATTAGTATGTAGTATATAGGATGGGGTTTGGTCGGCCGCCTGGATTCGTGCTGGGGGCTCGGTTGGTGATCATTGAACCTTGTTCCTGGTCCCTGGCCGGGTCTCCGGTATGGGTTCGGGCGGCTGATTGGATTTTACCTTGTATAATATATATTTTACCTATCATTTTAATCGTAAATATATTGCTACATAAATTAAATAAACCTTTAATGTAGTTCATGTACATTTATTATTTTATTACATATATTTTCTTTATTAGATTAAATTTGACGTGTAAAAAGTGTATATATCTATACCTGCTTTGCAAAATAAACTATTTGAATTTGAATTTGAATTTAATACGTGTGAACATAAATATTGGAAAAATAAAGCGGTTGAGAAATTCACGAAAAAGAATTACAAAATTAAATTTGTCATCCACAATACGGAACCCTAGGTACGCGAGTCTGGCTCAACCAAGTTATGCAATGTGTATTAATGTGTATTCATTTGAAGTTGTGCAGTTACCTAGCATTCATACGGCCGCTTACGCATACCTACCTGAAAGGGTTAAAATTCCCAAATATCAACTTTTCAACAGGAAAGTAGAAAGAATGAATCAGTACCTAAATTAATAATAATTTCGTCCATGACAGAGTAGGTAGGTACAGTGCGCGCCAATCTTTTAGTCGCTTCAATTTTTTAGGCGACGCAATAGCCGTTTTGCGGTGTCAGGGGGACGTTACAGGAGCGAGGGCGCGGGTCACACCCGCCCGCGTGCCGCACTACACCCCCCGCTCGCCTTTTAGCAGGTGTCAACACTATGCGTTAGTGTTAGTGCTACGTCCGTACACTACACACCCGCGCGTTGCATGAAAAGTATCTCCGAGGAAAAAATTCTATGATTCGTTAAGTTTATCGTTTAATCTGTTTGTTATTGTTTATTGTTTTGGTTGGCTTTAATTGTTGTTTTGTTGATTTAGTTTGTTAAAGTTTATTGTTGTTATGCCTCGCGGACGTTATAGCGTTTTAAGGCGACAATAAAGCCAATTCTGAAGGCTTTAATTTTAGTTTTAGTGCTGTCACAACAAATTTTGTTTATTGCAAAATAGTCTTTAAATGCTAGGAACAAAAGCTTAATTACTTTAGAATAATTCTAGTTTTGACAGCACTAAAACTAAAATTGGAGGCTTTAGAATTGGCTACATTGTAGGAAAATGGTGTATGGGGGTGTAATTATATTAATGCGTTTTATTTATATAGTTAAGATTGCACTAAAATAATAAATGAATAATTAAATAGGTAGGTACAACAAGAGTACACCTTCCCACCCACTTATAGTAAACATTTAATAATCAACCGTTGATATTATTGTTTCGTTGACTGTACCTGCGTAAGCTCATTCAGAGGCAACTAAAAGATTGGCCCGCACTGTAGGTTAGTGACCTATAGACTGTGTGTTGTATCTACAAACATCACCTCACAACAACGCCATCTTGTGATATTACATAAAAACAAATGGATTAGCTTTGCTTTAATTAGTTATAAACTTGCCTAGTGGTGGCGCAGAAAGTAGACATAAGAAATAAAAACCTCAAAATGCAGCGCCATCTAGTTTTAGTCTGCAATTTGGGTGCTACGGTCTTTAGTATAGCAATCGGCAGTCTTCTTGTATTATTAGTCTATGGTACCACCTTCCGTTCCGAAGATATGGCCAAAACAAAATTTTTTTGTAATAAATTTTAGAAAAAAAAAATCCCATCCCTAGTGACCGGGGACATCCCTAGGAACTGCGCCCGCTCGCGCTTCTTTATAAAATTTATTATTATTATTATATATATTATATATTTATAATTATTATATTATAAAAATCAACATCACAAACACTATCACTACCCATTAAATTGTCTAACCCATGAGTCTTTATATCTATAACAATTCTATGGCGATGTAACAACAACAAAAGCGAAAAATAATAACTGAAATAAGTACTAAGTACTTAGTACACATCACTTTTCATCACCATCAACAATGAAGTGTTACATTGTTTTATTGACACTTTATTGATTCTGCATTTTTTTTCAAGAGGCATCGTTTAGATATATTTAAAGTTAAACACGTTAGATAAAAAGGAGAAAGTGTTTATTATAGTATTTGGATTCAATCCTTTCTTAGGTTGACTGTACTTTGTATGTGATTCCACCTATAGGATTCCACCTATAAACAATGTTTTAAGATTTATACTTTTGTCAAAAAAAAAATGTTTACCTCCCTCTTTTTTTTTGTTTTCAAACGTTCGTTTTAAAGACGCGGTTAAGAGACCAAATTGTTTTTTTTTTTATAAAATAGGCAATAGAAAAATATGTTGCCTAAATCCAATATTTTTTTTCCCTACAAAATATGTCAGTAATAGCTAAAAACACACCAATTTGTTGTTTCGCTGCGTGATCACTAGTATTATGCGTCCAAGAACAAGAGGCCAAAGATCCAACATATAATCGCTTCTATGAAAAGCAAATAAGGTCTTTGCCATTAGACTTATTGTGCTGGACGGAAATTTAAAAAAAGTTGCTAGGGTATGCCATCCTCTTAATCGAAGTTTTCAGGTATTTCAATATTATTCAATGAAATACACGACATTTTTTCGACTATTTATCAAATTGTAGCACAGCATTTATTGCATAACTCTTTTGAAGTAATCTAACGGACTGTTTCGGACCAACTCGGACCGGACCGGCTTTTTACCGAAATAGGGCTAGTCCGTTCGGTCCGCTTGAGTTTAGGGCACACCATAAAAGTCCATCGGACCAGGTCCGAGTCCTATTTGAACGGACCAACTTAGGGCTTTTATTTGGTCCATGTGACAGCTCGGACTATCAGCTTACTCTTAGATCTAGACCAGGACATCCTTTTATTTGGTCCATGTGACAGCTCGGACTATCAGCTTACTCTTAGATCTAGACCAGGACATCCTTTTATTTGGTCCATGTGACAGCTCGGACTATCAGCATACTCTTAGATCTAGACCAGGACATCCTTTTATTTGGTCCATGTGACAGCTCTGGGCCCCAGGCCCAGACGCGCGAATCCACGCGACATCTCTCTATGTCTCTACTGTGTGAATGTGTGCGTGCGTCAAACAAGATGCGACACAGCTACTAGCCGTTCAGAATTTATACTGAATACGGGTGTGTTTCGTAATACCAAAAATGATGAATGAAAACTTAATGTGTTTTAAATTTTGTTTTAATAATCTGTAACATGATAACATAGGCTATGTTTCCGCTCGAACAATATCATACGTTTTGTTGTTTTTAATACAAAACAAATAAGAAGAAAACGGGTAATTTATGGTGTAAAAATGTGCGAATTGCAAATCGCTGACATTTCCGTTTCAGGTTAGTATTTTGGAAGGAAACATATTCATGGACCTATAAAAACACTGTCTTAATCAGAATAACAGCATAATTTGGTTGAAATATGCTCGAATTGCAAATGATTTTGGTATTACGTTTGTATGGATAATTAATTTTGGACCGGCCTCTTAAGTAGTTGTGACTTTATGAATTCAACCACTGATGAAATATTTTTTTTCTACTAGAAAACTATCGTTTAGCGTAGTCAAATTTAAAACACGTAGAATAGAACTATCAATAAGTGAAATAACAAAAAACGGTATTTAAAAAATTATTTTAAGAACATTTATCAAATCGAAACTTATCGAGAGTTTAAAACACAAAACGCGTCGATATTTCCCTTAGTTTCGCTGGGACATCGCAGCGTTCAGACCACAGAACATTTAAATCAAATAGAAAGGCTAAGTGGGCGTGTCACGCGCGCCACAACTACTGTTGAACATCAATACTTAGACCGAAACACGCGATCGCTGCCCATAGTCGCACGCGAACCGTGACTCTGTGAACAGCTCTGCCTAATCTAAAGAGAAATGCCGTCTTGTGCAATAATTACTTGCAGAATCACGAATAAGAAAGCAAACCGGAAAAAATGAGATATTTCCTTTCACCTGTAATTATAAAAACTTTGTATAATATGAGAATTTTAGATAAATAACTAATTTACTCATGGTGACAACAAAAATATACACTACCGGCAATGTACGCTCACAATTTTGGCTAAGATGTAGTAAACAAGTAATGTATGCTCTCCCTACTTGTCAAACTTGCTCGCTAGTGTTGTGCCGTATCGTGGTGTCACACAATCGATAGACGTTTTTTATTCCTTGAGCGATATTCTTAAATTAAGATTTAAGATAAAACTTTTATAACATTCGAGAAACCGTTGTCAGTTACCCCAAAATCGACCGGATAACTAACTGTACAAGCAAGGAAAATATTTTTTATATAAAATGTATGAGAAAATATTTAAAAGTGAATAAGTGTGCGTTTATTTCCTCTACGGTGTAATTCTTGGCTATGCATAAATACATATTTTTCAAAATACATGAGATATTTGTACAGTCGAGAACAAAAGTATTCGTGTGAAATGTATGAAAAAAAAAATGAAAAGTGTTAAAGCGTGTTTTAATTACTCTACAATGTAATTCTAAGCTACGTATATGTATGTCTGAAAACGTTTATCAAAATAAATAGGGTAAAATGTACAGTCGAGGTCAAAAGCTTTGGGATAAAATATTTAAAAATGTATGAGTGTGTGATTATTTAATCTATAGGGTAATTCGAAGCTATGCACATGTCCAATTGATTATTTATCAAGATATAGGGAATCTGTATATTCGAGGAAAAAAGTTTTTGCTAAAATATTTAAAAGTCTATAAATGTGTGTTTAATTATCCAACAGGGTAATTCTAAGCTATGCATGCATATCTTGAATATATATTTACAGTAGTTACAGTATCAGAGTTGGTATAACATACTAAAGGTTTTTACAAAATATATAGACAAAAAGAGCTTGGAATTACACTGAAGAGTAAATAAACACACACTTCCTTGACTGTGCAGATGCCTCTTATATGTTGATAAATAAGTATTTAATCATATGCATAGCTTAGAATTACCATATAGAGTAAATAAACAGACACTTATACACTTTTTAGACATACATATGCATAGCTTAGAATTACGTTGTAGAGTAAATAAAATACACTTTTACACTTTCAAATGTTTTTTCATACATTTCACCCGCACAACTTTTGTTCTCGACTGTACAAATATATGATAGATATTGAAAAATAAGTATTTATACTTATGCATAGCTTAGAATTACACCGTAGAGTAAATAAACACACACTTGTACGGTTTTAAGGCGATGTAAGATGACGATCTTCACGTTTTAGAGGGGGTGAAGCAGGGGAACGATGCGAGGAGCTCCGCCCGTAGCGGGACGCCCTAGCTCGCTCTCGCCGAGCGCGCGGCCTTATTCTGAAGCCATCCGTATTCTGGTCAACACTACTGCAATAAATGTTTTACGATTTCGTATTCGATTTTCAAAAGATACATTTTATTAATGAATGATATGACTTACAACGCATAAAACATTTTTGTCATATAAAAATATATCGATCAGCTGACCTACTTAGAATGATTAGTACTTTTTATAAAGAAACTACATTTTTGACACATTTTTCGATCAAAGGTATGTATCCGATTCTATAGTTAGAACACTAAATATGTCAATCCCAGAATTCCGAGATTTTTTCAATACAAAAAAACATTCTATATTAGCCAACACTCAGGTAAATGGGTATTTCTCATTTTGACCAAATATTTTGTTGTCTGTGAGAATATCAAAGCTTGTAATACTATGATGGAGGTAACATTATACCAAAAGATAGCGTTTGAGTAGTTCTACTTAGGGCACGTAAAGTTATTTTAATTAACAAAGTATATATATTTTCTAATAAAAAAAATAAACACCCAAATATCACCATTTCGTGGATGTTACATCTGTAGTTAGTGAAACAAAACCTAGATTATCCAAATTTTTATGAAATTTCATAACTAAAACTAGTGTTTTCAATAAATATTAATTGGTAGATAATAATTTTAATATTATACATATACAAATAAAGACACTGGCCTAAGAAAGTTTTACTTATATTATTTTATAGTCACGTAATATTTATCCATCAAACCGTCCATAGCGTGATAACGTTATGCTTGTGCCACCCAGTTAGAACACAAAACCTCAACAAATCAGCAAAGAACATACCTTGTTTTATTATACCACTAGCGACCCGCCCGCGCGCCCCGGCTTCGCACGGGTGCAATGTTGATACTAAATATACTACAGAATGTCTTTATATACAACGTTCACAGTTTTTGTAATGTATTTAAGGTACTTAATTGGATATGGATTAATGCTGTATTGCTTAAAATCGCTTGGTAAATAAGCCATAATGGTTATTGTGGGTTATCCCTAAGAGATAAACATATACCATCGCGGACTTTTTTGTATTTTAAAGTTGTACAATACTGTAGTACATTATTTTGATCTATCTCGTAGGGTTCAGCCAGCGTTTGCAATGTAAGCGCAAAAAATGTGTTTATTTTATTTACATCACATTAGAAACCTCTAAAATTATCAGTGTTTCTCTACTATACTATGCATGTATCATACAAATAAACCTTTCTCTTGAATCACCCTATCTATTAAAAAAAAACTGCATCAAAATCCGTTGCGTAGTTTTAAAGATCTAAGAATACATAGGGACAGACAGACAGCGGGAAGTGACTTTGTTTTATACTATAGTAGTGATGATGCATTGGACATAGAACAGGCGGTAAAGTGTGAAATGTATGTCGTCGCTCTCGCTGCGGCTGCAAAATCCGCTATGTGATTTTTAATTTTATGCAATTTTAATTCCTATCGTAATGAAAATAGTTATAAAAATTACATTCAAATTCAAATTCAAAAAACGTTTATTCAGGATAAAAAACATTACAGAAATAGCAATTTCAAATGCACCGCCAAACTGCAAGGCAGTTTATTGGCAGTTGGCGCTCTCACTCTTGTAAGAACTGGTCCTTCCAATCCTTGAACGGATACCATCACAACATCCTGGTGCTATTATTATTATTATTATTATATATATATATATACAAGGTGACTTTTTGATCATCGTCCAAATTCATACTGGAGGCTTGGTAAGTGATCAGCATCAGGGATCGATAACAATTTTTGTGAAATTCGTATAATGAGATTTCGACTTCCCATGGTAATTCACTCCCAGTTCTGGGTGAATCACTATGGGGAGTCGAAATTTAATTTTATGAATTTTAAAAAAATTGTTATTGGTTCTTGATGCTGATCACTTACCAAGGCTCAAGTATGAATTTGGACGATGTTTACAAATTCACCTTGTATATATATACATACACACGCACATATATACATATACATGTACATACATATATATATACAGTTGTGGTCATATAATTAGGAACGACTGGTAAGAAAGTCGATTTTTGACAAACAAGTAGCTGTTACTTTTGTATTAACTTACTGATAACAAATTTAAATCACACAAAATAACAGTTATATTAGTAGGCTATAATAATTTATACCCAATATGCAAAACAATTGCACTGTTATCAAAAGTTCATATCATCTTCAAATTGCTATTGTATTTTAAATGTACTGTCCGCTTGACAAATAATTAGGAACGGAAAAAAATCATTCTTAATTTTGAATTTCGAAAACGAATATCGCATTTTTTTTGTTTCCCGCGTATTCTATGGTTACATCGCTTTATATTGACTAAGTTGAAAGTGCATAATTATTCCAAAATCATGGGCAAAAAGGAGAGTTGTGTTCCATAGACCCGAAAAATTATTATGGCTCTATATGAACGTAATTGGTCGTATAAAAAGATTGCTGATCATTTGAAGTGCTCTAAAACCAAGTTGTTTAATGCTGTAAATCACGTCAAAAAGTTTAATACTACGAATAATGTACCTCGAAAGCCTAAATCTAGAAAAACAACATCACGTGAAGATGCTTTGATTGTTCGTGCAGCAAAGGCTGATCCTTTCAAGAGTTCAGGAAATATAAAGAGGGAAGTTTTTGACGACGGAGGAGTATCTACACGTACAGTACGAAGTCGCTTAACTGATGCAAAGTTATTTGGAAGAATCGCCCGGAGTGTACCGCTTCTCACGAAGGTGCACCGAAAAGCTAGGTTAGAGTTCGAGAAAAAATATGGCAACTGGACAGCAAGTCAATGGAAAAACGTGTTATTTTCTGATGAAACGAAAATAAATAGACTAGGGTCTGATGGTAAACAGTATGTGCGTAGACCGCCTAAGCAAGCTTTGAATCCTAAGTTCACGAAAAAAGTGGTAAAGCATGGGGGAGGAAACATAAAAGTTTGGGGATGTTTCTCAGGTCATGGTGTTGGGCCAGTTAAAAAGATTGAAGGTATGCTAGACCAATTTAAATACAAGCAAATATTGGAGGAGACTATGCTTCCTTATGCTGAGGAGAGGTTGCCTGTAGTCTGGATATTTCAGCAAGATAATAACCCCAAACACACTGCTCATTCAGTTAAAAGGTTTCTTAGTGATCAAAAAATTACTGTGTTAGATTGGCCTGCAAATGGTCCAGATCTTAATCCGATCAAACATCTTTGGAGAGAAGTAAAGAAGAGTGTGGCTGCGAAAAGGACGAGCAATTTGAACGATCTATATGATGCTTTTGTCGAATTGTGGAACACTATTTCAGATGAAACCTGTAAAAACTTAATAGATTCCATGGCCCGTCGCTGCAGAGCAGTTATTGTAAGAAAGGGCCACCCTACAGAATACTAATACTGCTTTTTGTAAGCTGTGTTAAAAGTTTTGTAATAAATATTGCTTATTTCATTAAAATGGTTTCTGATCCAGTTCAATAAATTAATTTATTTTTTCCGTTCCTAATTATTTGTCCATAGCTAGAAAGTTTCAAATAAATAGTTCAAATGGAACTTTAATTAAATTATCAATTGAATTCAACAATTTTACATATTATATGGGTAAAGCCACGGATTTTGCCACATTTGCCCTACTCGGAAATGTCCATTAAATTTTCTCAAAAATATAAGTTACTACAGTTTTTGAAGCATTTTTATCGAATTAAGTAGTTCATTGTCTAATATGGCAAGTGGTAAAAGTTACAGAATACCGTTCTACAGCTGAGCAATTTTCACATTTTCCCTAAAAATGGGGGATTTTAGAGTAAAAACAGCAGGGGAAATTTGGGGGCGGTTAACTTGGATCAAAATTTTCAAAACTTCTAGCCGTTTTAGATGTTCAATATTCAATTCCACGGCATCATCATATAATTGGCTAGTGTTTTATATGTTTGGCAAAAGAATACAACCGTTCTCTCTGTGTGTTTTCGGTGCTCGAATAATTTGACGTTATTTCTGACTTTTTCGTCATTAGTACAACGCGACCATTAATTGTCTCAAGTTTTTAGCTGAGTTTTGTGATTTGTATTTCTTTACGACTGGCTACACTAAAGCTCATTATAAAATAAATAATAATAGCTCCAACTGTCATATTGCGTCAGTAGATCAGTCAACTTTGTTGTGAGTGCGCATGGTCAGTGGCTTGAAAAACACGTTTTGTTCACATTTACCAAGGTAAGCTTCAGATTTTTACTGATACTAATAGTGCTCTAGGTTCCAAAAACGTACAATTTTGGATACTGATGATTACAAAGACTTACATTCAGTGGTTTGCAAGTAATCTTTGTTTACGTTTACGCTACTGTGACCATTTCGCTACTTTTTCGACACTTATTCGACACCGGTGACGTATTTCTTACGACACCTCAACTTCGATACCATTTTAAAGGTTTGGTTACACACGGCGGTCTATTTATTTATTTACCTAAAGAGCTTAAAGTTTGTTTGTATGTAGGATAAAAATTAAATATATTAGACTTGTTTGTCTTTATGATTACATAAATAATTAAAATAAATATTATAAATGCGAAAGCTAGTCTAATATATAATTTTCTTATATTTACAGATGCCTCTAACATCGCATCGGCTGAAAAGTCAAATGTATAATCAAATGTAAAAGAGGTTCCGAAAGAGTGCTAAAACGGTATAATGAAAAAAAAAGCTACCATGAACGAAAGCGAACAAGAAAAGTTGCGGGCAACATAGAGAGAAAATAATAAAAAATATATAACACAATCACAATTAATTCAGGATGACAATTCACAAGTTGGCCTCTCTTGCAATGGTATAACTATCTCTAATAAAATTAAATGCAAATTTTGAAAACAAACTGTTACATTTATTTTGATATTGTGTTTGGTGTAATCCAAACTTTATAATTTTTCACTACCAGTTTTCGTCACTTTTACGCTACCGTAGCGTAAATTTTTCGTCACTTTTACGTCACCGTCGCGAAAAATTCTGCGACACTTTTTCGCGATTTGTGGCAAAATTGGTGGCCTTACCCATATATGTAGTATAAAAGCCTGCTTACATAGCTATATTATCATGTCGTTTGAAGGTAGTAACAGTAATATAAACTAAAGTTACAGCAACTTGTTTTTCTGAAAGTTACTTCGGTATTAGTCGTTCCTAATTATATGACCACAACTGTATATATGTATACATGCATATATATACATATACATACACACACACATACACATATACATATGCTTTTCGCAGTTAGTTCACTGATTGAACGAACCAGCCCAAATTTTAACTATATTATATTATGTTTTTACAAATTGACATCTTTATGTAGGTATTTAATTTTATAGTTCTTTTAGTAAACATATATTTTATTTTACACACGAATCTAATAAGGAATTTGTCACTTTTTTCTTAAATACAGGTTTGGAAAAGGTATCATTTCTAATATCATTCGGAAGATCATTGAGAATTTTAGGAATTAAATATTTTCTGGTTCTGGAACCATAGTAATTACATATTTTAGGGACAGTTAATTTTTTGTTACTAACCTTTCTTGTAGTGATGCTATGCGAGATAGGATTTTTATACTCATTATTATTAAACTCCTCTAACAGAATGAGCAATTTAAATTTTTCATGGACAGGTAAAATTTTACAGATATTATAAAGTTGATCATAATCATGGTGACATTTCTTCTTTGTTTTATTATCAATTAACAATTTCATGATTCTTTTTTGTATGGCATTAATCTGGTCTATATAAGTTCTGAAAGTACACCCATAACTGCCCAAGCCATATGATACAATCGAGTCTGCGAGTGCATAGTAAACAGAGTACATAGTAGCTCTGTTCACTACGCCTCTCAGCTGATAAAATTTACATAGTAATGATCTAAGTTTTGAGCATACATTGTTCACATGCGTTTTAAATGACATATTTTGATCTATGGTAAGCCCTAAATACTTATATTGATTTACAAATTCAATTTCAGGACAATTACATGTATTTAAGCAGTACTGATGGAAACAAACATAACTATGCCCAATTATCTGCAGATTATTTAATTTAGGCTTATTGTATGGGGAGCACATATGCATACATTTTGTTTTACATAAATTAATAATAATGCCATTGTCGTGAGACCATTTGATAATATTATCAAGGTCCTTTTGTATACAGTTTTGAATTACATTTAAATCATTGTGAGCATATAGTAAGCACGTATCGTCGGCGTACATAAACATTTTACAGTGTTTAACTACATTGCAGATACTATTAACATGCATGATGTATCCAACCGGACCGTACACGGAACCAGTAGGAACACCATACCTTATGTTTGCTTTTGCACCCTTTGTACCATTTATAGATGCCTCCATAGTTCTATTAGTAATATATATATATCATATAATATAATATATATCATATAATATATCATATAAGTAATTCTGTAGCCAGTTGTGTAAAGGTCCTCTTATTCCACATTCACTCATTGCTTGCAAAAGCTGGCTATGGTCTAGGGTATCAAAGGCTTTTTTGAAATCGATAAAAAGTGCCACTACTTGTTTCCGTTCATCTAATGAATTGTTGACATAATCTGTAAACTGCTTAAGAGCCGTCGCCGTGCTACGGCCACGTCGGAAGCCGTGTTGATTATCTGAGATAATACAATGCTTGTCTAGGAATTTACTTATCTGTCTTACAATTAGTTTTTCTGTTATCTGGTTAATAACTGATAATATAGCTATAGGTCTATAGTTGGTATAGTCTAGGTGGCTATACCCTGCTTATATATAGGTCTTATTATAGCCAGTTTCAAATCATCTGGATAAAGTCCTTTTTGCACACTCATATTTATAAAGTTAGCGATAATAGGACTTATTTGCTTTTTAATATATTTAATATCCTCTACTCTAATACTATCTGAGCCGGGTGACTTGTTGTTACTTAAGCTGTCGATTATTTTTTCAATTTCAAAAGCACTAACTTTCCGGAATCTTAACGAAATATCACTTTCTTTTTTGTATTCGTTTCTATTTAACCCGTCAAGTGTCCTACGATCAAACGGTTGATCATAAGAAAATGGGTGCCTCAAATGCCCTATGATCAAACGTCTGATCATAAGCGGCGGTATGAAATTGCCGCCAAATATCTCGGAGTGAAATTGAACGAACTTTTGAGCAAAAATTGTTTATGATTTCTCACAGTGTGGCCAACATTTTTGTATCATTGGTTTTCGGTTTAGAACGAATGAATTTTACTTACTTTTTGGTCAGTGAAAACGCAGCGGCCGGTCGAACGGCATCTAGTTTGTTTACGTCCGTAAATATTGAGTTATTGTGAAGTATTTAGTGAGTAATTGAATAAAAAAATTCATGTAGTCTACGCGTAAACTAATTGTGATTACGTGAATGTAAAAAAAAAACTGAAATTAGTGTATATGAAGTGTTGTGAAGAAAAATATGACAAAAAATGGCGGAAAAAAAATGAAAGATGAAACTATATCAAAGGATATCTTTGCTTAGGATTATTGCATAGGTATGTCTATTACATGAAAACATGGCAAATTTTATGTAGATTCTTAGAACATATAACATATTGGGTAATAACAATCGCAAACCGACCAAATCCGTACATTTCTACCATCAAGTCGCTAGGAATCTCGTTTTGCGAAATGTACGCGGACATTTGCGGTACTCAGAATTGGCTTGTAAGGGGACACTCAAAAGGTTAAAAACTTTTTATCGCAATTATGTTTTATTTTATGTATTTCTTCTGTGAATGTTTCAGAAAACTTACTACATACATTTTCGAGATTGTCTGACTTACCTAAGTACTTTAAAATTACATCATCTAACCTGGGCTTCTCCCTTCCCAGCCAGCTATTTATTTTAGCCCATATCTTTTTGGCATCATGATTACAGTTTTTTAATTCCTCTTGTTTACTCTTATTTCTAGCTACATTAATTAATTTGTTAACTTTATTTCTATATTTCGTATACTCTAACCTCATATTCATACAATTTGGTTTTGATTTCCACTTTCTAAACAGTTCATCTCTAATACATATTATTGAACTTAACTTATCATTTATCCATGACGGTCTTTTGCGCTTACTGTTTAGCGAGATTTCTATCTTTGAATTTTCATAGACACTACCAAAAATTAAACACATCTTTTCATATAATACTAACGGGCACTTACAGTCACGAAGTTCATCCCAATTCACTGAATCCAAATTTTCACGAACTAATCGATTAGACATTATCACTTTACTTTTAGGTGTAACACTCGTCGTGTCCTCGCCCGTGGAGATCGTGACACCAATTAAGTAATGATCCGCTATCTTAGTAGTAAGAAGGAATGCGGCATAAAATAGCGGATCACATAGTAGACCGATTAAGGGGGCTTATGTAACCCGAGAAATTCCTCTGTCAGTGAGAGTAGGTAGTGTGATAAAGTAAGGTAGTACAGATTACAGATGTCAAATAAACCAAAATATTTTGATAAGAGAAGTTAGGTATTTTTACCTAAACTTGAGAATCGCTTATTACTCTCTGTGAAAAACTTCTCAGTCGAAATAGTTTATGTGTACGTACCGTATGTATTAGTAAGAATAGGTAAGTATAGGCATCCAATATTTTTTCGATTTAAAGGATACTCCAAACATGAACGTAAGAAGGATCGGACACCGTGTCGCTAACTAATAACTGAATCACAACAATGGCGGCGGCTCAAAGTGCATGTGTGCGTGCTGGGTTGCCAACTGATACCAATTTCCCCAGAAAATAGTTTAGCACTATAAATAATACTATTGTCGCTTGATGGCGCTGTAATACGAATCTAAACCAATTCGTACAAACGACGCTGGATTTGGAGGGAACCCAGTCGTTTTCACCTCTGCTCTCTCCAATTATATTTAACCAATCATTCCTCCATACTTGGTTTCTTTTTGGAAGTCTAAAAAAAACACATCGGTATATATTTTTTTAATAATTAATGTAATTTAGACTACCTAACTTGCGCGTGTATGCCTGTGTCGAAATTTGTTTAGCTCAAGCCCTTTGGTGGCGTGGGTATTTTTTATATTTCATTTCATCATATCTATAGAGATGACCAACTGAAACAACATCTATTGATCGACACACTATTTTAAACAAAAAAAGAATCATCCAAATCGGTTAAGAAATGACGGAGTTATGGAGCAACTTACACAAAAAATATATGTAGAAAAAAAAACAGGTGAGTTGACAACTTTCTCTTTTTCGAAGTCGGTTTAAACGAAGATAAAAAAATTATCAATTCCGCTCGAAAATCTATCACCGACATTTTGTGGTGAGTGATTTGCTTTTGTATTTAATGGCAACACTGGCCAATTGTCACGAGTATGACAATTGAACTGAAGTCTCACGGATTAAGGCATTTTAGATCATATCACAGAGACAATAAAGTCTTTGACGTAGGACTTCAGTGGTGGCGCGGACCTTAGGTTTTGAGTTCCGAATTGAGCAGATTCATTTCATGTAAAAACACGTTAAAGATATGGAAATACGTTAAAAATCGAGTAACTTACCTATAAAAGGTAATTACCTGTAATTTTTTCATATATCCGTTATTATTTCTGCAAGATTTGACCACGCAGGACGGCATATTCGAAATTTTTTAAGTACGACGTCATCGCGTTTCGCCGGGCAAGGTTCGCTGCAGAATGGCGGTTGATTGGCTTATGTTTTTTGTATGTTTGCGTGCGGTTCGTCCGTACAAGCGAGTCGGCTTATCATGGGGTACCTCAATATTCTGTTAGCGGCGCGGAGTCCGCTACGTCCGTGACTCCAAATTTAACTTTTAACATTTTGTGCTATCACTTCTACTGAAAAATTGCTCTGCCAATTTTTATTTCTTAATGTGGTTTTATTTCCTTAAAATAAATTTCCTTGTAAAGTTATCCAAAAAAAAATCCTTTTGAATATATATATTTTTTATTTCTACATAATTAGGTCATGTGAATAATTGCTCAGCTTAATTCAATACGTTTATTAGTAATGAGTCGCTGTATTTTAGTAGATTTTCCAATAAGCCAATGGAAATTCGGCCTAATACCGTAGTATTTACAATCTCAATAATTTTAAACTCTCGCGTTTTGTACACATTATAATATATATAATCGGGTCTACCGCGATCAATTTTTACCTTTTTACGAAAAAGTGGCAAGCCATTTACGCACACCAAAGGATGTGATTCCTTTTCAAAATCCAGGTGTCTATAAGATAAAATGCAGCTGTGGAAGTTCCTACATTGGCCAAACAAAACGTAGCGTACAGGAAAGGGTCAAGGAACACATAGCAGCTGTGAAAAACCGGCAGATGTACAAATCAGCGATAGCAGAACATCTTTTAGAATCCGGGACCAACCACTGGATAGAACTGCATAACCCGAAAATTCTCTCCACCGATCGCCATTACTACCCTAGAATTGTGCGTGAAGCGATTGAAATCAAGAAACATCCAAATAATTTCAATAGGGAAGATGGTTTCAAATTGTCTCCCACATGGAGTCCAGTCATCGGGAAATTTAAATCGCGGGTTTCTTCTCTTAGTGCATCTCCGGATACTGTGAGTGTTGTGTGCCGTGCGTGAATAAGATAACAATTAATTTTAAAGACTAAAGTGTTTTTGCGGGTACAAGGAAAATACTTCGGTCGTCACCTGCATCTCATCACTGCGCCTCGCCATACTTGCCAGTTTCCCGTAGACCACGAGACATGCAACTGTCTCGAAACGTCGGGAGTCCCCCTTTTCGTAAAAAGGTAAAAATTGATCGCGGTAGACCCGATTATATATATTATAAAATCTCAATAATTCCTAAATACAAGCATTGCCGTCACCCAGTCGCGGGTGTGAAGAGGGGTGAGGGGCGCTCGCGCAGTGGTGCGGCGGCGGGTAGCGATGCGCAGCGGTGAGCGGCGGCATTTTGTTTGTGTTGTGTCTCGCTCAACGAAACGGACCAGTTGTCTACTTATGCAAGGAACATTTGTTTATAAAAAATGACGGAGGAAGGTGACGGCGAGTTGTGTATCCTGTGCAAAAACGCTATAGTAGTAGGGTTTGTAACAGTGACAAAAAAAGGGACTCCGAAAAGATTCGTCAATCGAGCAGAAGAAGAGATGATGGACTTTTCCCGCAACTTATGGAATTGTCAAACCTTACAGTACTCGTGAAATGTCGAAACTCATATATAAATGACGCAATGATCAAGGCATTTAAAAGAAAGAAGATATTACATATTAATGAACGCCACAGCGTCAGATCCACCGGCAGCGAACATAGAATAGAATAGAATATAGTTTATTTGCGTTATTTAGTACATAAAGTTCTTATATTGAGAGGTAAAGTATGACAATGTACTTAAATAATAACTTTTATTATTAAATATGCGACGACATTTTAAGTGTTCTTAAAATATAGTTTTAAAGAGTAGGTTACGTCGTACTGGAGGCCTAACAAGCGATCAGAAAACGAAACAACAACACGTTTTGCCAATTTCGCAAAATAAAATCTTGACCTCCCATAGTACTGTTTTTGGGTTTGTAAGGAACAAGAAAAAAGAAGAAAGATTACGAATTGCACAAAAAGCGCCCTCAAATCTTGACATCGACCACTTACCAAGTCTACAGTATGAAATAATGAAAATGGAGTAATAATATTTTAAATTATTATTACATACGGCTTGAACACTCACGTGTGATTGTTGTTGACTATATGCCAACCGTTTTTTTATAATATTATAGCAATATTTTATTTATAGAACATTATGTCTTTACATAAAGGGCTGTGATAACCCTAGTAAGTTTATACAAACCTGTAACAGGGTTACCGCACTCTTCCGCCAGTGGTTTTAAAGATACAAAAAAACTAAAATAAAATAAAGATAATACAGATTAATTCTATAATGTTTAGTGTATGAGAGGGTGTGTATGTATGTGTGTATGTGTGTGAGATGTGCGTTTATGAAGAGATGATGTATTCCTAGCCCTACAAGCGGGGTCTTGGGATCAGTTTGAGAACTACATACCGCCGCTCAATTTCGATTCCAACTTAAAATGTCTAATCTGTGCCAACGATATATCAAGCAATTCAAAATTTCGACTAATCAAAATGCTGCACACCAAAGATTAATTTAAAAAAATTTCCTTATGTCGCAATGACATATCTGGAGAAACGGTTAGAAAACCATTTGTAAATTTAAATACTTTTAAGTGTTCCGTAGTACCTAAATGGTACAAAAGGAACCTTTATGGTTAGACTCCATTGTCCGTCCGTCCTTATGTGACAGCCTCATAACTTTAGCACCGTTAAAGATAAAGACATGAAGTTTGGCACAAAAATAGTATTAATTTGTCCACATATCACGGTGTAAAAAATATGAAAAATTAGAAATTATTAAAAAAAAATCCAATCCAATCTAAAAACACAATATGGGTATCAAATTGTAAATATTAAAAAAGCCTATTGTAAAAATATATACTTTTACTATATTTACTGGGACTGGTTTCGAGAAATCTTTAAAAAACCACAAAAATATGTATGTTTCTCCCCCCCCCCCTTATCTCCGAAACTGGTTGACCGACAAATATGAAATAAATTAAAGTAATATGTGTTTACGTAAAGATTACAGGAAAAATAAAGCGGTTGAGAAATTCACGAAAAAAAATGAGAAAATTAAATTTATCATCCACAATACGGAACCCTAGGTACGCGAGTCTGCCTCGCACTGGACAGTTCTGAAACTTAGTTCAAATTTCCAAATGACGGTCTAGGCACAGAATACATTTATTTATTTAAATAAATTAATAACTTAAAAGAAATACATATTTTATAATAATAATAAGGTGTATCAGAAACCCGTAAGGGTTTTTACTTACACCATCATTCCTGTCTTGTGCATAGGGTCCCATACATGAAGGAGCTGAAACATTTTTTTTTCTTACCCTGTTATGTAAAGTGTCATTGTTTAGAGCTCAATGAGTAGCGTGTATAAATATATTAATATTTTTTATCTTTAAAAATAAAGAAATGGGGGGCTATCAAAGTTGTCACTTTTATTACTGGTTTATCTCAAAGAACAGAGCATTTAAGAGTTTGGAATTTCTGTATATTATGTACCATATGCTGAATTAAACAACAAATACCGAAAACGCCGATTTAAAATGTAGTTTTAGGGTTACTGATTCATTTTAAATTGGTTGTCACTCTTATTACCTAACAGGTTTCTTAGAGCAGTGACCAGTGTAACCAAACAAGTCGGAAAATAAAGGTCAAAGGTATGTCAGGGGAAGTAATATTGCTGTTTTATGTTCAACAGATAAACGGGGCAGAGGCAGACAGTGGCCTCCGCACGCTCCTTGTCCGCACGTTAGCGCACGCAACCGCCTCCTTGAGCTGTATCAGCAGTCAGCTGTTCAAAAGAAAAGTGTCTCCGAGCTGAGCTGTGAGAGATTCACAAGGCAGTAGTCGCCCTGAAAGATGTTATGGAGGGACTATTTTTGAGTCCGGCCATCAGGGAAAATCCGAAAAGTCCCTCATATTGCATACTTATTTTAGATTATATTTAATAAATACAGTTTTACGCATCTATTGACTTTTATTGAAGAAAATAATTGACATAAGTAATTCCAATATTTTATTTAATAATTCGCTGTATACTCGTAGAAAATGTAAAGATTAGAAACTTTGTTGACCGCCTCTGTGGCAGAGTGGTAGAGTCATCGCCTGCTAACCCGAGGTCGTGGGTTTAATCCCCGCGGTGCACATTAATTTGTCTTCGGTATGCGTGTTTACGAAGGCACGTTAAGCTGTAAATCCATTTCATTTTGTGCCCATATTACGGCGATAGGGCACACTACCTATCACGTTTGGGACATACCTATACAATAATCGTTAGTGAAAAGCGGGTGTACCAAGTCTGGACTGTAACAAATGTTAAAACTTTGGAACACCTCTGACACCCCCACGGGGATTCGTGTCGTGATAATTTATAAAAATTATCTGCCTAATCTGAGACAAAAACTAAAGTTTAATTTTGCCATTTCAGCTTTAAACACAAGTAAATATAGTATTATAATATTGCCATCAAGTACTATATTTAAAACAGTCACAAACCTAATAATATTATGTAAATTTTAAACTTTCGATATTAAAACGACACGTCTTGAGCTGACGTAAAAATCACGATCAAACTTCTGTCAAAATAGAATTATCGGTCGATGTTCGGAAACTTCGGAGTAAGCGTTTCGATCAAACTCCTGTCAAATACGTTTGTCGTTCGAAAATTGATTATCAGAGTACCACTTGCGTTGATATTACGATACTCGACCGAATATTGTACGACCGATTCCGATCAGAGTAGACCCCTAGGTAGATTTACTTTTGTTTATTTTGCTTTTGCAAATTCATTTTGTTTGTTCCGATAAACAAACCAAACTTTGTAAATTACCGTTACTTGAATAATTAAAAATCTTTACATGTCAAATTTTAAGTAATCGTACACTCATTTAACGAAGTAGAGCAACATTCAGGTGCGGTCTCTAACATCTTAATGCAGCGGGGGGAGCGCCACTTCTAAAGCCTCAGGTAAGATGAAAGCGAAATGTTGCAAAGAGAGTCTGGGGCGTTAATGATATTTTAAATAAGCCTATTAATCTAATGTATTTTGTATTTTTTCTTTTTATTTTGTGACATTATTTATTTTTTATATCATTTTAAAATTGAAATTTTACATAGAAATTACTTATTTTTTAACTGACCTATTTTTGTTTAATTTTAAAACTATTATAAAAAAAAAATGTGTGATTATGGCTAGCTGAAAATGTAGCATGATGTAAGCTAGACACCTACCTGCAATTTGAAGATTAAATTGAGGTCTGAAAAGGGACAGGCCGAAAGCCAGCGTCGTATTGCTGATCTTCAGCTCACACAACAGATGCTGAGTCTGCCCCTTTTTATCACATATGAATATTTATGTTTTTTATTTTTTTATTAATAATTATGAATTTAATGTTTTTCTTTTTCCTGTGCTGTATTTGTGAATTTTTATGTGATAAATAAACTATTTTTCAATTTCAATATCTGAAAAAAGCTTAAATTAGAAAAGTTCATTTAAATCTTGATCTAAATTGTGTTGCATGATACAAAACCCAATTTATTTTAGATTATGTTTTGTTCATTGTATCAGAAATGAAGTCAAAAACCGGAACCTGGGAGTTCGTGAAACCTTCACAGATTCATAGACTACGGTTTAGGTACCTGTTACGAAGAGCCCAGTCTGAGAACCAGAATCACTCATGTTTGAACTGAACTGAATTCTGAATGCTCTAGAAATGTTCAGTAACCGATTTGCTTTGTCAAACCAGCCCCCCTATTGTGTATCTTTAGTTGCCAACTGCACGAGGTGCCTATCATCAAAAACATAGCTAAAAACTGAAATTTCAAAATTGCCTTTAGTGGGTATTGAACTATTTACGAACTGTGTCGTCACTTCAAGTGCGAACATATCCTTAGGAAATCGGAATTCGATAGTATATCTATGTTTTTGATGATAGACACCCAGTCCAGAAGGCAACTAGAGATACACAATAGGCCCGCAGGCCCCCTATTCTGTATCTTTAGTTGCCAACTGTACTAGGTGCCTATCATCAAAAACATAGATAAAAACTAAAATTTCAAAATGGCCTTTAGTGGGTATTGAACTATTAACTATCTGTGTCGTCACTTGAAGTGCGAACATATCCTTAGGGAATCGGAATTCGATGGTATATCTATGTTTTTGATGATAGGCACCCACTAAAGAAGGCAACTAGAGATACATAATAGGCCCGCAGGGCTACCTGTTAGTGCTTGGAGTGCTCTATCCAGCTATAAATATTTCAGAGGTGCTTTATCTTCCCACCCAAAACCCGCCTGGGCTCTTGTGTCTTGTAGGAAATTATAAGGGTCCGTCGATCATACGTTTTAAAACTTTCCTGAAGAAATGAAAACTGCATTTAAATCAGTGGTTCTCAAGTTAGAACAAGACATGCAGACAGACAGACAACGCATTTTATATGTATAAATTTCTTAGTTACTTGCTTTATAGCTTTTAAGCTAATCTTTTTGGCAGAATGTCGCATAGTTTAATTTACACTTTTTGTTCTTATATAAGAAAGTTTTATTCATATTTCCATATAGTTGTCGCTTTAGTTTTTATTTGCATGAACATTTAGGCCCTCCGGAACCATCAGTCTAATTTCCCCATCGGTCTATTTTCGCTATTGGTCTATTTTACCAAATTGTACACTTGTTTTTCCTTATCCGTCTATTTCTCAATGCGTCTGATATTCACATCGGTCAGTGATTTATTTTTTATACAGATTTTTTTGACAGATGCAAAGTGACAGATGATTTATTTTTATACACAGTGTTTTGACAGATGATTTATTTTTATACAGAGTATTTTGACAGATGCCAAAGTGGCGGATTAATTATTTATACTTTTTTTACGGATGTCAAAGTGACAGAAGATTTATTTTTTATACAGATGTTTTTCACAGATGTCATATTAAAGTTTTGACATTTGAAATCTCTGTAAGTATAAAAAATAAATCATCTGTCAAAATAATATGTATAAAAAATAAATCATCTGTCACAATGACATTTGTCAATAAAATCAGTGTAAAAAATAAATCATTTGTCACTTTGCCATGTTACTTTGCCATCTGTCAAAAAAATCTGTGTAAAAAATAAATCTTCTGTCACTTTGACATCTGTCAAAATCCAGGAAGGTAGACCGTTTCAACAAGTAGACCTAACGAGAAAGT
This sequence comes from Ypsolopha sequella, assembly GCA_934047225.1. Classification (NCBI taxonomy): domain Eukaryota; kingdom Metazoa; phylum Arthropoda; class Insecta; order Lepidoptera; family Ypsolophidae; genus Ypsolopha; species Ypsolopha sequella. Next base: position 705,941 of record CAKOHE010000091.1, read on the forward strand.
AGACACAAAATAGTTTATTAGTCACAAAATAGATGTAGAATAGAATAGATAGAACACTCCATATTTTGTTATAGGTATTTATTAATAATAAATTCCAACATTACACATCTGCTGGGCGTCACGCAACTTTTTTTAAATATCGTTTGTAATTTGAAGCAGATTTGACATTGTGTATAAAAATACCTGTGTGGACTTATTTTTTCTCAACAACTTACACAATCCACATAATAAAATAAAGCAAATTATATTGAGTATTTTGTGGAAATCATAAATAGAGCTCTAATTCTTAATGTACCATTTTTGATTTGATTTCTAATTTCAGCCCAAGAAAAGAATATTTTTGGATCAAAAATATTTTTGTTGGACGGTACTGAAGTAGATGGCAACGGAATTCTTGAGGAGTTCAAAAATGAGGTTCTTGTAATATCAGATGATGGATTAGATGTTGCGACTCCGCAAGTGTCTCATACAACTGCATCAGACATTACTTTGCCAAAGTCCCCTACATCCAGCATATCAAGCAATGTCAGCGATGGGCATGACAATGTGGCTAACATACAATTTGAAATTCCCTACAATAAGCTTCCCTCAAATCTTTTATTGAAACTTAATAATGATGAACCAATTTCCACATCGGAAATTACAGCACTGGTAAGAACAGTAACAGAGGAACTTGTCTATAAAGAAAAATTGCCAGGAAGATCAATATATAGAGCTATTGCTCGGGAATTGTGTGATAAATTCCCTCAATTGTATGACAGAGAATCTGATACAAAACAACTTATTGGAACAGGTTATTACACACTTTTTAAAAAAATTGAAGAAAGAGTTCATTACCTCCAGAGGCATAATAAGAGTATATCAAAAACATCTGGTTTACAGGAAGATTCTATAATATCAAGACGGAAATTAAAAATATTCAAAAATCTAGGTGCAGGTTGCAAAGAATGGCAACCCATTAATCAAGAAAATGAAAATTCTGAAACTCGCGTCTTTGTGCTTTGGATACCAGTTAAATGTGTGGACATATTCTTCTCCAAGACAACTGACATAACTCGCATATTACGCAAAAATGATGCAGACCAAAATATTGTTAGCAATTATGATCTCCTGATACTCATTGCTAAACATTTTAAAGAACACCTATCACACATTTATCAAAAATACGAGGTACCTATTATTTATTTTACGAAACATACTAAACATAATTATTTCGAGTCTCTTGTTTATGTAACCAACCACTGCAACTTCTTCACTTTCAGGAACCACTAACACAGTGTGAGATTGCTGAACGAGTGAAAACCACATCACCCAACAATGTATTTTCTGGAAGTATAAAATTATTTCCTAGTGCTTCTTCTCATTCATTCATTCTTCCTCTTGATCATCATATTTAGTTATGAAGCACCGGGATTCATTAAGAGAAAAGTTCAAGGAAATTAATATATTAACGGTTCCTTGTGAATATATTTACCAAGTCCTTAGATATGTCAGAAAAAATGTTGAGTCTTTCCCAAGGCTTGGTAAGCAACATTGTAAGGAAACCAGAAATAAGCATAAACTGGCTTTTCCAAAAATCAGACTCGCTAAGGTGAGTACCTCTTTTGTAGGACATGGTATAAGATTTTACAATAAACTTCCAAAGGAGGTCCTTACTTTGTCAGAGAATAAGTTTAAACAGTATATTAAGCAGGGCCTATTGAAAAAGGCATATTATAAAATAAATAAATATTTGGATGATGGTGAAGCATGGTGTTACAGTGATAATGATAGTAAGTTATAATTTAATTAAACAGTATAATTTCTTAACATATGATTCCTCTAAGGTGTAAACATTAATTGATTACAGACTGTAAAAGGAAAAGGACTATATGAGACAGGTAGACAAAGATATATATGTTTTTCTTTTTTTTCATTAACCTGAATTCCTGCTGTCTTGTATTTTCTTATCCCTTGGTTAAAGTAGATATAAGTCATATATTGTATAGCATAAGTTTTATGTTGAAAAAAAAGACATGATCTTGCTAAGTTTCTTGCCCTTCTTCTTAGCAAGACTAATCGAATGGGCGGAGGTAGGCATGTATTTATATATGTAACCTATTAGTATGTAGTATATAGGATGGGATTTGGTCGGCCGCCTGGATTCGTGCTGGGGGCTCGGTTGGTGATCATTGAACCTTGTTCCTGGGGCCGTATTTTTGGGTCGTTCGAATTCGGTTCGCGTGCGAGAGTGTACCTGTCTCATCTTGCAAATGACAAGTTCTGATGTGCAACGTGGGATGGGTGTGTGCTTTCGCGCGTGGGTTGGGAACGAGCGATTCAAAAGTGCGGCTCCTGGTCCCTGGCCGGGTCTCCGGTGTGGGTTCGGGCGGCTGATTGGATTTTACCTTGTATAATATATATTTTACCTATCATTTTAATCGTAAATATATTGCTACATAAATTAAATAAACCTTTAATTTAGTTCATGTACATTTATTATTTTATTACATATATTTTCTTAATTAGATTAAATTTGACGTGTAAAAAGTGTATATATATCTATACCTACTTTGCAAAATAAACTATTTGAATTTGAATTTGAGTTATAAATAATAAAACGAAAATTATTTAATGTCATATTTGTATTCTGTATATTATGTCAAGTTAAACAATAATATTGACATTTAACAATTAGTGTCAACATTATTGTATAACTCTAGGTTATTGGTCTGAGGTATAATTTTTATACGATACAGCATGTCGATTTGGTCAACAACTTCCGTCACATTAATAATAATATACATGAATGTATTTTTATATATTTTTATATGTCCTAAAATTATCTTGATAAACGGTAACAGCTTAGTAACGGTAACAGGTAGTAATTACCTACACGGGTGACCCTCCCCACCCTGCCACCGCCCCGCCAGTGCTGAATCAATTTCATCATGTCTTTCGTACACTAGACGATTTTTGTCACCCCCAAAATAAGGAAAATATTTTTTTGGAAAAAATATTTCTTTCGTCATCAGTATCTTGAATATAAATAAATCAATACCCAGTATAACTATTTATATAACTCGTCTGATGCCGGGTTCAGATCAGACCCGAAATATATCTTGGAAACTTTTTACATTATTTATCTTTTGTTTCATCAATCACTATATTTATGTAAAACAAGAAAATAAAATTTAAATTGCACTTATCAGATTCGGCAGGCACAGCGATGATTTATTTTTTTTTTTTTATTTATTACGCTTAATGTACATTTACACAAAAACATGAAAAAGAAACATTAAAAATATTTTACAGTGTACAAAGGCGGCACTTATTGCTAATAGCAATATCTTCCAGGCAACCTTTGGGTGAAAAAGAAAATATAGAAAAAATAAAGAAAGGATATTAAATACATATTTTTATCAAGAAAACAATATGTATATGCATTTTGTACTAGACAAGTCTGTAAAAAAATTAAGTTGCCTGTAACACTTAGATCCTTAAGGTTAAACGGTAGTGCCAATTTCCATACAAAATTAATTAACCAAGATCAGCTGAAGTACAAATTTTAGCTTGTATTTATCACTGTATTTTATTACATTTTAATACAAGAATGTCGCGAATTTAAATAAAAGTTATATTTTACAACAATAATTGGGTTATTTTAGCTTTTTAAAGTTCAGTCAAATGTCCATCATTTTACGTGTGTAGTTGTGGATGTCATACTATAAAACTGTTAGATGTGTGTGAATATGCTTTACGTGTGTGCGGTTTAACTACATGACGGTTTCGTATGATTAAATTGCGTACTAATTTGTACTTAAATTTCACACCAATAAAAAATACTTCAATAGCATAAGTGATATACTGTCTGACTACAAATCATAAGGTTCAGAGTTCGATTCCTGTCACATGTATTTATTTTGTTTTTGTTTTGTTTATTATTATTGATTCCAGAATTGTAAATAAAAATAAAAATTATTGATTGGATTTATTCCTTCACTTGGACCAAAATAAATTCCTTCGTGCCCAGCCGCTGTTCGTGCCTAATTAAAAACCGACAGATGAACAACAAAGTGATTTTACATATAAGGGTTCAGTTTTTCGCGATGAAATAATGAACCTTAAAAAAACCGGTCATGTGCAGGTCAGACTCGTGTACCTAGGGTTCCGTATTGAAAATAGTAGGTACTTAAAGTTTTGCCAGTAACTGATTATGAAGACAAAAAAAAGAATTGATTGCAAGTACATACCTACCAATTATATTTACAAAAGAAAAAAAACCGTGGCTAAGTTTTTAATTAATAAAAAAAATATAATAAAAGAAAAAATGTTTTTTGTGAATTTCTTTACCGCTACATTTTTCCTGCAATGTTTGCAAAATAATCTATTATTGTGATTTATATTTTATTTTATCACTAGCCTTTTGCCCGTAGCTCCGCCCACGTTTATCTCTTCCCCGTTTTCGGCTTTGGCGTTATTTTATGAATAAATAAAATAAAATAAAAAAAACACAAAAAGTGACGTTGTTCTCGGAGATTAGAACTTCCGGCTTCTTGCGTCTTAAACGAACGCTTTTCGTTCCGAGCTGTAAATAACGTTCACTAGGTATTCTCTCATCAGGATAAATACTTACTTATCACGCTTTATTTCGCATTTATATCCTATATCGTAACAGGGAGAAGGGTATTCGCAGATAAACAGGGCGGCAAATCGGTATCCACACGGGTGTTCAAATAGGTTGCGGCGAGCCTGGTTACATGCAGCAGGGACAATCGTCTTTCATTCAAGCCGCCATTATCGAGCAATGTCGGCAAATATCAAAGGGACGGCACGCGCGGCCGGCGACGACTCTGTGTTGCCATAAACATAGATTTATCTGTACTTTTAGGGATTTAGGAACATTTACAGAAAACAGATTGGACCAGTTATGTACGGAGAAACGAGTTTGTACGGAGGTTTTTTTATTTAGCGCTAAAAGTTTTGGAAGAGATTCGGACGCTTCATAGAGGTAGGGACTTTAATTATCCTTTTTGTACCTAAATGTTCAATTTTCAACATTATTTTCAGTTTGTTTGTTAAAAATAATCGCTAATCTTGATAGATTTCATAGTTATTTACTCGTATAAATATTGTTTCTATGGTACAGAATTTTTAGGTCAGTCAGATTAAAAAGTTTTTCGATTAATAAGTTTGTTTTTTACCAATAAATGAGTATGAGTATGGCAACACTAACTTCGTACGCTTTCGCTACGTTTGTTCGTTTTTGTTTCCGATTGCAAAGGTTTTAGGTACCACATTTTGGCTAGTAAGTAAGTAGGTAAGTAGTTACTATCTTTCAGCACGGACCCTACACAGACCGAATCCCTACTAACATTTTATTTTTCGAAATTCGTCATACTTACTGATTACTTAAGTACCAAGCCTCGAGTATTAATTTATATATCGCTGTTGGAGACACGATAAGTAGAGATGAAACGGATATCCGGTTACTATCCGGTATCCGGCCTATCCGGCCATATTTTTGGTATCCGGTATATCCGGTATACTTAACTCAGCATCATACAAAAAGTCGTTTAAATCACAAAATAACTTGATTGTAACAATGATTGAATAACCTAAAATTCTAATACATAAAGTGAATAAGAGTTGAGCTATGGTAGACAAAGACAAGCTTTACAGCAATTGTTGGGAATAAACGTTTGTGCTTTTCTTCATTCATTACACCAGCTTCTTTTGCTCTCACAATAATCGGATGTAACTCAACACGTATCTTTTAATAAAACACATGGTCTAGGAATCATACTGAACAACTTTTCCAAACAAATATACTTGTGAAAATAAAAAAAAAAATTCATGTTTCCTTACTCATTTTGAAAACCTACTGTGAATTTTGAAGGGGCTGGGTGGGCGGGCAGGTCCAATGTTTTTTTCAATATGTTACTTTGGGAAATTTGTTCAGTAGATTACGTGGTTTAATATAAAGATACCTGTCCATTTATATACAATATACCCCGCTGCAAGGAGACAAAATATACATATTTACCAATTTCGTTAGGATCGGAAATTGTTTCGTGTTTGCAGACCAGCATTTGCATGATTGTGATACGATAATTTACAAATGATCGTCGTTTAGAAAATGCACAAATAATCTCGCCCAGGTGCACCCACACGCATCTTGGTACATAAATGTTTAAGACTTGCTTAATTAGTGCGAAACGCATATCTTGTGCCGGATATCCGGCTATCCGGCCTAGTCCTTCGCCGGATATCCGGTATCCGGCCAAATCACTATCCGTTTCATCTCTAACGATAAGTCGTCAAGATCAAGGTTCAATGACCCGTTTTACGAAATACGAAAAATATTTTTTGTTTTCCTATACAAATTCATGGTCTACCCCGAGTCCCCGACTCAGTATAGAAAGCCTAAATTGTATTTTCTGTATGTCACAGAAAGTAGGGTAAGTAATCGGCTAATCCATCAGATACGGCTAATGCAGTGCGCCAAATAAATAGTGATCTGAATCGTATTGCGACGTGGTCAGATAGGAGCTGTCTGGTACTAAACCCTAGCAAGTCCAAGTATCTTGTGCTTGGTACCAAACATCAAATCCATAATACTGTGCAAGAACTTGCCGTCAATGATATAGCTATTATGGGCAGACCAGTGGAGAGGGTTGTAGAAGCCAAAAATCTCGGATTGCTGATGGATGGTGAACTACGCTTTGAAAACCACATTAGTAAAGTAGTCAGCAACTGCTTCTATCGCCTAAAAGTTCTGTATTATATACGCGATTACCTTAGAACTGATTTGCGTGTTAGTCTTTGTGAATCGCTGATATTATCCAGACTAAACTACTGTGACGTTGTCTATGGTGGCTGTATACTTGGCAGGACAAGAAAGCTAATACAGCGTGTGCAAAACGCATGCGCACGGTTCTGTTTCAAAGTCCCTCCCAGGTCCCATATTACTCCATACTTGAACACCGCAAAGCTTCTTAACATGGAGGCTCGAAGAAAGCTACATCTTGCCACGCTACTTTTTGGTGTAGTAAGTACGCACCAAAACACCAACCTTACTCCATACTTGAACACCGCAAAGCTTCTTAACATGGAGGCTCGAAGAAAGCTACATCTTGCCACGCTACTTTTTGGTGTAGTAAGTACGCACCAAAACACCAACCTACCTGTACAACAAGCTCAAGTGGTCGTCCCGCCAGCGCGGTGTCCACAGAGAGAAAATTCGCGTTCCCGCACACAGAACGACGGCATTCCGTGGCAGTTTTAAATATGCGGCGTCCAAGTGCTGGAACAATATTCCTCTCCCAGTCCGTGAAGTGACTAGTAGGTGTGCTTTTGGGCGCAAGCTCAGGGCACATTTGCTTGAACAGCAGAGACTACCTTTTCCTGTCCAAACTTCTCGCCGCTAGTCTGACTGACTTAAATCGCATCAAAGACCTAGAGTTGTTCTGCATAGTTTTTGTTTAATACTTTAAAGTAAATTAAGTTATACTATTTATGTATACTTATATATTTCATTTATATCGCATCATATTAGTTTAAGTAATACTTATTACATATTTTATTAATATTTTAGAAATGTAGTTTTATAGTTTCATGGTATATATATATATATATATATAGCTATTACTGTTATTATTTATTTATTTATTGCCCACTGCACAGCGCCGCTCTGCACCTGGTACGCTCATGAGTCACCAGCAGGCACTGACTGAAAATCAGCGCTGAGGGATTACACCTTCAGCACATCGCTGAGTCAGTTACCTTTTTCAGCAACAGCCTACCGTATAGTTCTAATGTAATTTTAATTAAAATAGATGTAAGTAGAAATATTGTATGTATTGTATTGTAATGTGGTTGTTGCCGAAATAAATGTGTTTCTTTCTTTCTTTCTTTCTAATCGAACCTTGTTACTGATCTGATCACTTATAAAGTCTCCAGTATGCATTTGGTCATATAAAACAAAGTCACCTATTCACCTTATTATACAGGCAAATTCATAATGAAGACCCGGTAAGTTCAGCGATTTAAGTATACAACAACAACATATCGTCACGACATGAATCCCCGAGGGGGTGTCAGCAGTGGCGTGCACAGAACTTTTTGCTGGAAAAGCAAACAATTGGTCAAGAACAACAATAAAAAAAAGATGAAAAAATTTAAATATCACTTTGAAAAAAAAAAGTTTGTATAGAAAATTTTCACTCTAGGGTAGACATTGTCTACCCTGGCGTCATACAAATTTTTTTTTTTCAAAGTGAAATTTCAATTTTTTCATATTTTTTTATTGTTGTTCTTGACCAATTGTTTGCTTTTCCAGCAAAAAGTTCTGTGCACGCCACTGGGTGTCAGAGGTGTTCCCGAGTGTAAACTATGAATTGCAAATCACAGAACACACTCGGTATACCCGCATTTAATCGAACATTATTTTATACTTTTAAGTAAGTATATAGACTCCAAAACAATTGATAAACGGGCCAACCAATAATCACCTCTGTAACAAGGCAATAAAGTCTATTCGTCTCATTATCTTGGGCAGTTTAAAGATATTGCCGTACTTCGGGGACAAAAATACATGTTTTAGGGCATGCCGGTTTACCTCACAGTGTTTTCCTTCACCGTTCAGCAAGTGGTAAGTAAGAACAAATACTATGCACGTACATATCTTATGTCGCCCGACCGGGGATTGAATTTACTAATGTCTAAACTAATTAGACGAATGGCGAAGACTTTATTACCTTTTGACAGAGGCGATTATTAGTTGGCCCATTTGTCTAATTGTCTTGGACGGATTATTGATCTCAAGCAAGACTGAGAGGACAGCGTTCTTTCTGCCCCTAGATACCGCCACGAATTTTTTTTTTAAATTTCGCATATGTTATTGATCCGTAATACTGATTACTTACAAACCGGTCTATGTACTTTTACGCATTGTATTATGAAAATTAGAGTGCATTATGTTATGTTTATGTTGTTCAAGAACAACCCCGAGGAAAGTCTCCAGTATGAATTTGGTTACTCAAATATCAATCAGTCACCTTATTTAGCGAGATGGAGTCGTCCCAGTTACGACAAAGTTATGATAGGTTCTAACAGATGGCGCTAGTTTATTTAGTATTTTTTAAAAATTGCAGCATTCGTTCGTAAAATGTATTAGAGATTCATTAGAGCTTTTTTATTTTTGTATGATTTTATAATGGATAAAAATGTGATTATACTCTTATTATGCTTATATCATTGCATATATCAACAGCATTATTTATGTAAAATAATTTGTTTATTACCTGTAAATATTATGAATTTAGAAAAAAAAAGTTTGGTACATCATCTCTCTCAATTCGCGGGTTTCTCCCATAATTCAATGTTTTTTCCAATCTAAAAGTAGTTTGCTTGAAAGGATGTAATTGTAAGTACACCTTACATGATTCTTCAGAAAGTCACATCATCGAATAATTTTCTTGAATTTGATGGAAAATAATCATTTTGATGGATCAAATAAAAAAACAAGTAGGTAATTTTGAAATATTTCACAAAAATAGAATAAGAAAACATTTGTAGTGATGTGGGATCGTTCCTTGCTCGAGCAGATCGAAATTCCACAGGTATAACCATTAGACCAATGAATCTCTACACCGCGACTTGAAATTAACGATTAGTTTATATATAAATTCATTGTGTATGTGTGCGTGCATAGCTACGACAAAACAGCAAATTTTAAGATTGTTTGGGCCCGATGTAGAAACATACAACAGAAAATGACACAATTCTGCCTTTATAAAATAATTAACACATTAAAACTGTCGCATCATACAACGGAGCGAAATATTTTGTTTATTTACTATTTTTAAATACAAAAACCAAATTATAGTACCTCAGCGCCATCTATTGACAGGAAACTTAGAATCAGGCACTAGTGTTTAACCTTAAGTATATATGTATATTAGCCTGCTGAAGGTTACTCTTATGTTTCCCGAATCGTCGAGTTTTTCTGGTAAAAATCAAAAGTGAGTCTTGGTTGTAATCGTATATTATATTAAATAGCTATGTTTGTTCGCAGATGTTTTACTTGCTGGTGGAAAATAGTATTATCAGCGAAACTGTAACCCTGTCATCATCAATGCAACTTTTGTTTGCAGCGTAATACAATTTTAATATGGAGTATCCAGTTGCATGTCAAAACACTTTGGAGTTTATACAAAGGTTTGTGTTTAAAATAAATCCTGCAGAAGGAAGCAAAGTCCGGAAAGAACGAACACTTAGTAAAGTCTTGTCATTAATCAAAAAGCTGAACTAAAGCTATTATGTATTTTTCATGCAGTTATTGTGGAAAGAAATGTCTTAGTGTAATCTCTTACAACATCCACAAAAAAGGTCATAGATTTTGTAACAATGTGAAATTTGTATGTATTATTCCTGAGTGTAAAAGAATTTTTAATAATTACGAGTCTTTTAGAAATCACAACTTTAGATTGCACCATACTGTTATTCGTACAAATAGAAGTCATGATGTCGATACGTCGTTTACACGGTGTGAACAATGCAACGAAAGAATCTTGTCAAAAAATGTAAATTATCACTCAAAAATTCACGTTTTTAATCAGGGAAAAATGTTACTTGTCCGTTTAATCCCTCATCTGAAATTAAAGCATGTAGAAATACAACTTTTGTAGTTTGTCATGATTACAAAGTCATATGTATCGTTATCATTCTTGTCCGCCTTCAAAGCCATCAAATAACATAAGTCATTTTGAACCAACATCTATACATACTGAACTTGAAAGTTTAAATATATCATCCAACATACCTATTCGAATCTGAAAAAGACGAAAATACAAATACTGATTTTATATCTCTTAAACTTAAACCATTACTTTCACTTTTGTTAAAGTTAGAAACGAAAAATCTCCTTTCGCAAGACTCTATTCATAGCGTGATAAAGGGGTTACGGAGATATTCATGAGCATTGTTTGCAAACTATTTGTTTGAGCTGCTTGGGCGTCTGCTTGCTCTAGTCTGGGTGAGGATAGCCGTGGTAAAGAAGAACTCCTTCGATGTTTACTAATTTATTGATATTACAAATTATTTGCGTCGTGCGTGTGCACCTAGGTACCGTATGCGAAGGTGAAGTGACAGCCGGCGATGGCGGCAGCGTCGCCGCCGAGCTGAGAACCCGTTATCTCGCCGTGTGCATGTGTGTAGGTAAGTTGCATGTACGCACACATGCAAGGCGTTAACAGTATTAAAAAATCATGTTTATCTTCCCTTGAAAAGCATCCAAATTCTCAAAAATTTATTGAAACACAACTATTTAATTAAAAGTATAATGAAAGTATGAATGGCGTTTGGCGCAAGAAGTTGTTAAGCAGATATTGCAGATTCAAACTTTACTCAGAAGTTTTTAACATTGTTTTACCGATTTCTATATCATTAGGTAGAAATAATTTTCACAATTTGTGTGTTTTTCATTATGTACCGATCATAGAAACTATTAAAACGTATTTCGAAGATAGAACATTCCTTGAACAATTTAAAAACCCTCTAGTGAAAACAAATGATGTTTTATCTGATATAACATGTGGCTCAAAATACTCTAATAACGACTTCTTAAATAACCCAAATACAATAAAAATAATTTTATATCAAGACGCCTTTGAAGTTTGTAACCCCTTAGGGTCATCAAAGACTAAACATAAAATACTAGCTGTTTTTATGACAGTTGCAAATATTTTTCCGAATAATATGTCTAAAGTAGATAATATGAAATTGGTTTTATTGTGTAAGGAAAAATATTTAAAAGACTGGCCAGAAAAAAGTTTTTGGAAAATTAATAGACGATCTTAAAAGTTTAGAAAAAAATGGAGTGTTTATTGAGCATTATAATCAGGCAATTTATGGGACGCTATTGACAATAATTGGCGATAATTTAGGAATTCACACCACCGGGGAATATGTTGAGAACTTTAATGTAAAAAGAATATAACGATGACATAGAAATTGCGAACACACTGAATGAAAATAAGAATGATTATTATTCATTAGAACATTCTCGAGGGGTTGAGCGTGATTCAGTTTTCAATCAAATTGAACATTATCACGTCGTTGATGGTTTACCACCTTGTTTAGGTCAGGATTTATTTGAAGGTATAGTGCCATTCGATGTTGCACTTGCATTAAACTACTTTCTTAAAAATAAATATATTTTTCTAATTTTTTTAAATATGAGTATGGACCGTTTGTCCAAAAAGGAAAAAATAAATATTCCACCACCGTTTAAAACTGATGCTGTTAAACTGGGAGGTCAAGCACTTGAAAATTTGCATTTTCTTATCTATTCACCGCTGGTCCTATTTAACGCAGTAGATACAGACAACCCTGTGCGGCAAATGCTATTAAAGTTGCGAGAAATTGTACAGCTAATTTGCGCGTATCAAATATCTATTGCTCAAACTGCTTTAATAACATCTGGCTCAACAGAATACTTAACACTTCGAAAAGAGTTGTTTCCAAATGTCCCATTGAGACCTAAACATCACTACCTGCTACTCTATGGTCAACTAACAAGTCTTCATGGGCCTTTGATGTATTCTTGGACGCTTCGTTTTGAAAGCAAACATAGATTTTTCAAAAACGTTGTGAGACATCTTCCTAATTTTGTCAATGTTACAAAATCTTTAACAATCCGTCATCAATTACATGAATGTCACCTTTCTCAAGGTATTCAGTTTGATTCTAAATTGATTACAGAACAATCACAAATTGTTTGCACTGATGATCTACCACGAGGCGTAAGTTCGTTCATTTACTCAGAACACAACTGGTACAATTTTCTCAGCCCCAAACATAAGTTACCGAGAAATAAAGTGTTCAATCGATAAATATCTTATGTACAAACAAGAAGAAAACATACTATATTTTTTGAAAATCAAACATCCTCTTTTGCGACACGTATGAAAATCCATGCTTTATAGGCTCTCTTACTAAATTTGAATACGACTTCGAAATAGATTATGTCAAAGTCTCTCTGTACCTCAGACCAATAAACCAATAGACAAAGTCTTGGTGCCGTCAAAACGTACTACCCAAAACTTCATTTCGACTCCTAATGACTCCTGTCCAAGTCACCAAATTATAATGTACTGTTACTTTTCTTAAGTGACAACATTGGCAATCCTTTGTAATTTGGTCGCGTTATAGCTTGTGTTATGTTAGGAAGTAAGTCGGCCGATTTTTAAACAAAATTTTATTTAAGTTGTGTTTTGCTGCGAATTATCGTATGGAAAAGGGTTGAAGATACAAGGACAATGTCCTGCTACGTGCGTGGTTGCAGATCCCATTCGGGGAATAAAGAAAACTCGAACAGCAATATCAGTTTTCACAAGTGAGTAAAAAGTGATGTTTTCCGAGTAAATGAACCATAAAATGGAATTCCACCAAGAAAGACCGCATTTTACGACGTGTCGTTTTCATATAGTAACGTAAATATAGCTTTTAGAATAAAAGTAAATCCTAAAATCATTAAAATAATTAAATCCGTTTTGAGGTTATTAGTGAAGTCAAAACAGTTGTCGGTAATTTTACTGATTTTGTGCTAGTATGAAGTATTGATTCAGCTTATTTTACTTAAGGTTCCCCAAAAATTAAGACATTCGTAAACGATGGTTTGTTGCTATTAGCTGGAGTTGGAAACAGCACAAAACTAATTGGAAAGTGCTCAAAGCACTTAAATCCAGAGTGCTTTCTGAAAAGAACTTTTGCGACCACGCTTAAAAGACGATGCGGTGCCCACCTTGAATTTACCTAGTAAAACAGAAGTTGTTTTAGTTGAATCCTTCACTACGCTCAAAATCCTAATTTAGAATCACGAGTCTTGGTCGAGATTCAAACTCGGCACTCGCAACAAAAATAAACTTTGCTCTCTTTTAATGCTTATTTTACTACTATCTGTTTAAAAATGACCAATAAGTGTTATGATTAATTCTAGGATTTGAGAACTGCAATGGAACCATCAAAAGCTGGCTTTGTATTGAAATTGAAAAAAATCTTGCATTGAAAAAAATTTCTCGAAGCCCTGGAAGGACCTGCTAACAGCATGCCTCTAATGAGTGTAAAAGACAGAGGAGGGCTGACTAAGCCATCAAAAAGCATTCAAAAAATCTACCAAACCGCAGAGAAAATCCTGAGAGAGTTTGAGGATGTAGTTACAAAAAAAAAGTGTAGGAAAACCACAGCACTTCACATTTATGATAAACCAAATTTCACAAAGATTATTGGTACAGACAGACGTACTTGACGACCTACATGACCATTCGTTGGATAACTTCGTGTTCGACACGTATTTGAAACTTAGAATACATCACATGACGAAGGGAATTACTGCACCCGTCGAAAATATACGCTCATTTCTGACGAAAACAATAATTTTCAAAGGTCAATAATTACGTTTATTTTTGGCTGCTAATGACATGACATTTACCCTTTCCCGGGTAAGACAAGCGAATTTCGGAATATCTTTGAATGCAGTTTTGTTTCTTTTAAAAAATAAAGGAATGTTTTCTTTCAGTAAAATGAGCTAACTAAACGATTTAAGGTAGTTCCCCTCCAAGGCCCTTAAATTTTTACATATACGAGGAAGAGTGGGGTCTTCTGGCACAGGCTGCTCTCAGCTTAAAAGAAGACTCCGGTCACCACCTTTCTAATTTCTTAAGAGCTTATACAACCAATAAACCATTTTCATTTTCATACGTCGGAGGACGTAAACATCAACCTTCCCATTCAAACTCGGACTCTCTTTAGACAGAGACAGATAACTTTTTTTAAATCAATCACACTTCTCAATCAGTTTAATGTCTAAAATTCTCAAGTGACGTCATACAGGACAATTCATTAAAAAATAATAGTTAATTTATATACTAAAATAATGCAAATTATGTCCAAAAATAGCGCATATTATCTAAATAAAAGATAAATGAGAAAAATCTTTTAGAAATTTAGCTATGGAATTTCATTCGAGAGGGTCTTATCATTATCGATTGTTAGATTTAGAAGCTCCTTGTTACGACAATCTCCATGAACTACAAAAATCAAAATCATGCAAAGGCACTCTTCTTTCCGTGGGAGATGCACTTTCACCCTCCCCCCTAACACCTATCTCAGAGGGGTCACCTCATGTCAATCGGGCTAGATCAGCTCAGAACAACCCAAGGATCAACTGTGCCAAGCGGCGTCTTCTTACACCAAGTCGCAAGGGGTCCTATACAAGGTGACTTTTTGATCATCGTCCAAATTCATACTGGAGGCTTAATAAGTGATCAGTATCTTGGATCAGTAACAATTTTTGTGAAATTAGTAAATTGAAATTTCGGCTTCCCATAGAAATTCAGTTCCACTCCCGAGTCCCGAGTGAATCACAATGGGGAGTCGAAATTTCATTTTACGAATTTCACCAAAATTGTTATTGATCCATGATACTGATCACTTACCAAGCCACCAGTATGAATTTGGACGATGATCAAAAATTCACCTTGTATAAGCAAGCAGTAGGCTAAGTACTATACTCCCGTTTGTCATCCTTCGGGTACGGAACCATAAAATACTTTTGACAATGTACCTACTAGACCGTAGTCATTCGTTTGCTACTAAAAAAACTAGATGGCGCTACTTGTATATTACATCGCGATATCGTTTGAGCTTTTCTAAAATACATATATTACATATAATATGAATTACAGCCGAAGAAACAACAAAAGAATTACAATTTTTGGGAGGATCTCTCCATTAAGAGGATCCTGAGAATTCAGAGTCTGTAATAACCAACCTATGAGGTACAAAAGGGAACCTTTAGGTTATGGTATGGTGAGACTCCGTTAATGACATGCGAAAATCAAACGTACTCACTGGAGAAAATTGAGAAATTAAACAACCATGAAGTTTAAAAAAATTAAGCTTCTCAATAAAACGATTCAATTATGCATTTTGTATGCGAAGGTCAAAATGTTATTTTTAATGTTTTATATAATAATATGTAAAATAGTAATTCTGGAGTTTGCAACAAATTGTTTCTTTTATCCTCTGATTATTTTTCTGAGTTTTATTATTATTATCATTATTTCACAATTGTTTGAGAGGGATCCTTTTGAGTGTTAAGGAGGCTAGTTTTCATGGCGGCGCCTTCCTCACAAAATATGTATTTTTACCGTATTTTTTAGTGGGACCGTGTGTGTGTGTGTGTGGATGTATGTATGTAAACGTGGTATTCTTAGTTTTGAAAATAAAGTTGATTATTTCATTCCATAAATATTTGGCAGGTTTCTCAATTTCATATATTATTTTATCTACTCCCATACTACAATATGTAAGGTAATTGCATCATCAAAATCAGTTTTATAAGTACCTATACTGTTTATCTGATAATATTACATTATAACACCGTGATTCCGCGCTGCTATTGGCCCAATTTACTATAACACCGCTAGAGAGCCAATCAACAACAGCGACGAGAAATAAGTCCCGACCTTATTTCTCAAGCCACGCCCACTTTATCCTAGTTGCTACTAATTTCTTCTAATTACCGGTCGATGAACTCGGGGTTCATGAACGAGTGTTCTTCTCATTTTTCGTGAAATTGTTAGTTGAAAATATGATTAAAATACGATATTTTTGATGCTCGTAGATTAAGTATTGTGTCCAACTGAACATAAATAGACATTTTGACACTTGTGCAAAACTATTACGAAACTCACTTAGTTCGTTTCGTTAACAAGCACTCGTGTCCCAATGACTTAAATTATGTTACAGTTGCACAAAATACTATGATAATCTATGTAGTTTTCTAACTGTGCAACAAGGTATTATTAAGGCTTTTTTTTATCCAAATCGATATCGATAAAGTCTGCAAACCGGTAGTCCGATACATGCCTAGTTGCAAGCGTTTGAAAGATAGGGCTGTAGCCGGCTTGAAATCGACGTACTGATAAAAATACTGCCATCTTGTTTTTTCATACGGAGAGTTGTATATGTGAAAGTAGCATAGCTTTACCATCCTAGGTTTCTGCTTAATTAGATTTTGTCTATTGGTTTATTGGTCTGAGCTCTGTACAAACAGATCTTGACAATACTCTTATATGCAAAGACTATGAAGGTCTGCTTCAATCCACATGTTTTCATTTCTGGTAAGGTAAAAAAATAATAATGTCTGTTTAGATATATTTAATTGCTTATTTTATTTTATTTTTATTCGTTTTAGAGATGTTTTGAAAATAATTCAGATATCGAAGATGTGGGCTGAAGAGCTACGAAAACCTTTGTCTAGCAGGAAAAAAAAGAACTAGCTATCAAATTTCGAATTTATAACCTCAAACTTGTACGACATTTCCTCAGAGTCAGAACAATAACTAATTTCCAATGAAAATTTCGAATGGGTTTTCCATGGCGGACAGCCGATGATGTTGCTGCGGTATATGCGTGAAAATGACACATTCAACGTCGCGGAAATCCGAGGAGCCAAAATGTTGATCTCGTCCAGAGACTCGTTCGTAGAGACATCAGTCGGCTACGTCGAGGTAAAAAGGGAAAATATGTTGTGTTTTGTTCAAGGTAGAGTAACTCCTGAGCATAAAGTTCGTTGCAAAATGTACACAGTGATTGCAACTATAAATGAAACCGAAGAAACTATATCGGAGGTGAAATGTGCAGCAAGTGAAGGTGGTTGCAAACATTCAATATGTTTTATCATGTGGCTAATCAAGCGTACTGATGAGCCATCAGTGACCTCAGTAAATTGCTACTGGACAAAGCCAAAACTGTCTGATGCTGTGACTAGTGACAAATGTATTTTGGCAAAAGAAATGGGTAATAAATTATAACCTAACTTCTTATTTAGCAACAAGTTGTTGTTATCAAACGGAACTCGGCCCTTGCAGTGTTGCTAACCCTTACCTAAATTTAAACCCGAAGATTTTTTAAATACCTCTATAAGCCCTAGATAATATTTCTATAATAAAAATTATTTGATGTAGTGCACAAGTCGTTCGTAATTATAAAATAAAACGCCTTCATATTATCCAGTTTGTAATTTTTTGATAGAGTCTGTCTGTCTAATGAAAACTGACCTGAAACGGGTAAGAGAAACTGACGAAAAAAAAGATTTTCCATACCCGTGTAAGGTAGTTACTCTTGGCTTTCATTTGCCATTTTTCGACACTGTTATCAAATTTACACTCTTGTCTTGTACCACAAATACAAAAATAATAAGCCAAGTTTAGACCTAAATGAATTTTACGAAACGAACGAACTGAGCGACGGCAACAAGCGAACGAATTTGATATAAATGAACTGTTGACTCTCGCAAGTTTTGTTCGAAGCCCATAAAAAACCCCACAAAAATTCCTGCTTTTTAACACTTCTAATCCCTAAATTTAGGGGTAAAATCCCTAAGATGTCACCACTGGGTCCTTGACATTCCGTTTTACTTTTTTTTTCTTTACCATTTTGGGACAGGCAAAGGAAAACGTTTTTTTTTTTTTTGTTTGGCAAAGACATATGGGCCATTATGCCCACATCACCTTTGTTCAAAAATTAAAGATATAAATAAATATTTAAATATGTAAAATCAATATTTTGGAAAGGGGTAAAATTCAAAACCCTTAAACTTTTTATCAACTTTCGAGTTAGCTATTAAAATTAGCGGGTTAATAATTTGAAATGTTGTGGATTCCATACTTATTCTGCTCATGTTGTAGACAATATATTGCTCACACTTTATTTTGCTCTTCATCATTCTTTTATAGATTTTTTAAGTATTAAAATTATTATAAAATAACTATTTATTTGACATAAAGGCGGTAAGAGTTCAAAACTGTCAAAAAGCAAAGTTTTAATAATCCTTATGAAATTACCGACCAAACGGTTCTAGTTTCGTACTAAGTGGAATTATAGTTCTTGACATGAGAAAATATTGTTTTTTACAAACACCTTGATTATCTGTAAAAACTAAGAATATTCATAAAATCTTTTGAGTAAACATTATTTCACATAACGTTTATCTACAAAATGTGACATTTTCTAAAATCACTACTAAATGAGGTATAAATAAAGTTGCAGTTCATTACATCCGAGTTGAGGTGATAGAAGTATTTTGCAAGATATCCATTCATACCTCTATACATACAGGATGTCCGGAAAGTGGGCTCCAAATGGAACCCATAGATAGTTGAGATCATGCACTATCAGAATAACCGATTGGAGCACTACTTACTGGACATCCCGTATACGTAGGCGTTAACATGTTGCCCCCCCCAGAAACGAAGTTCTTCTGATCCATAACTGGTAAAGGGCAAAGTCTGTTATAGGCCCTTCGTAAAGTTCCTGAAGTGGTGAGTATATCAGCCACACGGGCTATACCGTCGGAGCCGGGGTAAATGCTCGTCACTCGTCCCAAGAGCCACTGGTTAGGAGGTACTCGGTCATCTTTCACCAGCACCATCTGCCCAAGTTGAAGTTGTCCTTTACGATTCTTCCATTTGTGTCTTTTTTGAAGTTCAGACACATATTCCTTATAGAATCTGTGCCAGAAATGGCCTTTTAAATGTTCTATCCTCATGTATCGAGAGAGGGTATGAAGGGTAACATTTTGACTGACCGAAGAGGAGGGTAATAATGTTTTCAATGCATGTGCTCGTAAAGACCCACTTTTTATGGATCAAAACCGAACAGAAAGTCGATTATTTTGCCCTAGGGCTTTATTTTTTTTTTTTTTTTTATTTGTTTGCAATGGTTGGCTAACCTGCAGCCTTTCCTGTGTACCATAGTTGTTACACTTTTTTTTCCACTGTTTAACGGCTCTGGATACAATTGAGCCAATTATAATTTAAAGTTCACAAGATTATATTTGTTTTATTTCCTCACACTATGCATTGAAAAACGTAGTATGATACACGGGCGTAAGAGCAATAAATTACTCGGTTACGTTTAAAACACTCGCTACGCTCGTGTTTTAAATCGTCCTCGTAATTTATTCCTTTGCGCCCTTGTAGCATAAACTACTATAATGTTCGTCCAATAAGAAAATGTGACGGGGTCAGTGCTACTAGATCTGATGGATCCGAGGACAAGGGAGTAAGAGGCCTTGAGTTTAAGATTGCCTCAATCTGTATGAGAACTGTGTTTAATTCTTCATATAGGCTGAGAAATGAGTGCTCTCTAAGGGTATGTGGATGGAAAAGTCGAAAGCAGGGTCTTTGACTTAAGAACTTTGTTTGGACTAGTTAGGAAATAAACATACTAAAAGTCCTTATCCCTCCGAGTCGAGCCCGAGGGGGGGGGGGGGCACAAAGAAGATCCCGTTTTTTGGTTTTTTGCTTATTTTATAGATAACTTTGAAGCTTCAGATGTAATGTAACCT
Source organism: Ypsolopha sequella (assembly GCA_934047225.1). Taxonomy (NCBI): domain Eukaryota; kingdom Metazoa; phylum Arthropoda; class Insecta; order Lepidoptera; family Ypsolophidae; genus Ypsolopha; species Ypsolopha sequella. The sequence continues at coordinate 726,339 of CAKOHE010000091.1, forward strand.
GAATTTTGTTTCAGAAATTTTGACAACTCGTTACACGCTCCTACAAAGTTTTTACCGTTGTCTGAGAAAATGTTGGCGCATTTTCCCCTTCGGCTGATAAACCGATTTAAAGCGGCTAAAAAACAGTCACTACTCAAGTCGGTTACAAGTTCTATATGCACTGCCTTTACAGCTAAACAAATGAATATGCAAAGGTAAGACTTTATCAATCTGCTGCCTCTACCTTTTCGGTCCAATATCATAACTGGCCCGGCGTAATCGACGGCCACGTTGGAAAATGGAAAATCAGCGTGTATGCGTTGCTGAGGAAGATCTCCCATTATGGGCTGTAAAGTTTTTCCTGAAAATCTAACACATTTCGTGCACTGATGTACAGTTTTCCTAGTTAGGTTTCTACCGCCAATGATCCAAAATTTATGTCGTAAATTGGATAGTAGTAATTGTGGACCTGCGTGCAACAATAATATGTGATAATGTGTGCGAGACAGAATAGCGAGCTATCGGTGCGCGGCTATAGATACCTACATATGTATATACTAGGATAGAGTACGCTTATTGTATCGTTATAAGTTGATTATTTTGTAAGACGTGTCCTGATCTCAATTTTATATAGCTGTATGTGATTTTATTAAAGTTTCTGCTTCCTCGTGTTTTAATTAACCTAGATATATAGAAAAATAGTATATAGAGTATATAAATAGCTAGTTATTCTCGATAATTGTAAATAAAATAGGTTTGATTAAATAAATAATAGTGCAGTTGGGCTCTATCAGGTATTGCCGCGTTAGGGGGTATAAAAATCAGTCCGTCTCGCTCACACATTTCCTTATTCACTCGCACAGTATAAATATACGGAAATTCTATAGAGAGCGAACAGTATAAATATAGACGCGTTCCAGAGCAGTTATTCATTCACAATCCGACCTTCTTACTATCAACTACAACAAAGGCAATACTGGGAGATCTCAACTGGGATACCAAGTACAGAAGCATAGTTTCATTGTCGCCAGTTCCCAGCTATCCTCCGTCCGTCCTTCGACGTTCCTGTACGAGAACGCTCCCCGCGGTTGGTCGTACGCTCTGCTATTCCAGCAAGCCCGGCTGCCCCGCACATAATGGTTACATAGTAATGTTGTCAAATGATGCGAAGAATAGAGCAAAATGGGATGTTTTGTATCATAATCGTAAAGTGAGTTAGATAGTCTGCCTCCCACTCGCATTAAGCAATTGTTTTGGTCAAAAAATGGATTTAAATTAAGTAATTTATTTTTTGCTGGCAATTGTTTACCATTTTTCAATAAACTACATTCTTCTAAGCAAGTTTCTCGCTGTACATAATGAATTTAATGATGAATTCAATGAGGGCTACTATCGACGTCAGGTGGCGCCACTGAGGCGACAGGTATAGAGAAACGTCAAATGCCCGCGAAACGGCGAAAGCTATGGCTTTTTGTTAGTTATTTGTGTATTAGTCGACATAAATTCATAGTTTCAGGTTTATTATTCAAGGTACGGTGCAATGAAAGTAAATGAATTAAGATTAGAGCTAAAGAAAAGAGGGACTAAAACAAAACTTAAGTCCTCCTTTCGTTTTGGAACATAACGGAACTGCACATCATTGCGGCATTGTTTATTCGCATTTAAGAAAGAAAAAAAAATAATATTATATGGATAAGCAAAACAAAAAATCGAACTTTTATGTAAATCTAACCTAACAAACCTTTGACATATACCTTACGTGCCAGTAGCGCCAACTGGTGGCCTTTATAAAAGTAGACCCCATTGATTTACACTTGCGATTGTCGGCACTTGATGAAACATAGAAAGCATCTTGATTATGAACATAAACACTTGTACAATTTGTTTCATAACACAATTATATTTGTTGCACACTTCCCAACGTTCGTTTGTCGTTTTATGGCTCGTATATTAAAATAATAAATATTCTGTATCCCCTGAAGATGGATTAATTTCCGAAACCGGTTGGGAAGTGTGCAAGGGGAAGTGTGCAACAAATATAATTGTGTTATGAAACAAATTGTACAAGTGTTTATGTTCAAAATCAAGATGAATTCAATTCTTGAATTTTTAAATGACCTGTTGATTTCTTATGTGGATTTAAATAGTTGTGGATAAATCGCTGTACATATGCAATAACTCTTTGTAGTTTGAAAAACGTTTTATGAAGTCTGAATAGAAAGAAAAATTGTTGTTTAGTTAAACACATAAGGTTTTAATAAATTATTTTTTAGCCAGCCCAAGACGATCGTTGAATCGCACCAGAAAGTAAAGTTGGTTATTTGTAGTCTTAATGATTGCTTAACCTTTTTTGCTAACTTGGCGGCTAAATTCACAATCTTGTTCTTCCTTAGATATTTGTTTACGTGTAGAAATACTTTCTAACTCGGAAAGCTGCTCTAATTTGTTATCAAGCTCATAATCGTTCGATAAAATGAAATGGTTGCAATGGACTGTATTTGAATTATTTAGTGTTGGAACGGGACCGGAAATTAACCATCCAAACGTGGTTTTACTTAACGTCGGCTTGTTTTTACCCAACGAAATATTTTTGGAGCAAAGCACACTCCAACAAATGTCTGCTCCAAGTAGCATGTCTATTTCAGATGGACTGTGAAATGAAGGGTCTGCTAACGTAATGTTTTCTGGTATATTTAATGACTTATAATCCACTTGCACGGTAGGCAACATCTGTGTGATACAAGGAACAACAAAGCATTGAACATTTTCTTTGTATGAATTAAGAAGTGATGATATCATGACATCACAGTTTTTAGACAAACGAGAAGTTTGGGAATTCAATCCTTCAACTAATGATGATGTTGAAGAGGTTGGCAGTTTGAGCTTTGCACATAAGCTGGAAGTCGACCCATTATCTAGGAGGGTACGTATTGTATGATTTTTACCATCAAGGTCCTTGACTTGTATTAAAGCTGTAGATAACAGAACACAGCTTTTATGTATAGCAGATAAAGCGATACTATTATTTGAAGCGTTACTAACAGTTTGAGTGGTTTGAGTTTCAGATTGTATCTGCGGTGACAACATCTGCAGCGACGACGGCGGCGGCGGTGATGCAGCACACAGGACTACATTGTTGGCAGGCTGCGTGGTAAGTATGGGTAAAGGTGAGTCATGATTATGTAACAAACTATTCATGTATTTATTGCATAACCGGCACGGCCCTATTCTGCAGTTACTAGCTGTATGTCCTTGACGCAGACAGTTTAGGCATAATTTAAGGATTTTAGCCTTTTGAATTTTAGTTTCTAACGTAAACGCTTTGAATTTTGAACATCGATATATCGCATGGCTATTTTTACATAATGGACAAACAAATGATTTGTTTGCGGCAGAAGATTGAGAATGTGATTGGGAGGCAGAGCTTACGACTAACGACTTGTGACGATTATATGTGACGTCACTGTGTCTACGTTTCACGTGGGCTTCCTCCATGGTTTCCAACAAATCAGACCGGTTCTTTAAGAATTCGATAAGGTTGTCGAGTGTATTACGGTAAGTAGGTCTGTCAGGGTATTACGGTAAGTTTCCCACTCACGACTTGTAACGGAATCTAGCTTCGTTGAAATGATATGTATGAACGGTGTACGTAAAAACCCTTACAGGGTTTCTGATACACCTTATTATTGTAAAGTATGTATTTCTTTTTGGTTATTAATTAAATAAATAAAATAAATAAATAATCCCAGTGCTCCGTGGGTAATTTAAGCGTCTTTAAAGCTCTAAGATTTCGATTTAAAGAATCGATAATATTCCTTAATGCAGTAGAACATTCTTTAGCTATTATTTCAATGTTAAAAATCGCATGAACATGATTGTTAACGAGTAGCCTTTTATTATTGTAGCGGTCGCAAAGAAGTTCCCTAGCTACATCGTAATTTTCAGCTGAAAAATCAAGCGAGCGTATGATCAAAGCTGCACTATCTTTCAAAGCAGCACGCAAGTAATGAAATTTATTGATTTTAGGTATTGAAGCATCAGCGTGTAAAAGCGATGTAAAAGTGTCGTGGAATTCGAACCAGTCATGATAATGGCCCGAAAAGGTCGGTAGATGTATAGTAGGAAGTTTAAGTTTTAGCCCACCTCCATGTGCCGTAATAGAACCTGTAGCCGACCCGGAAGCTGCGCCCGCAGACTGTTCGCCTCGCGCCAACACCTCTCGACCCAGTGCGATCGCGCTGAAATACTGCGTCTCGAAGCTTTCTCGCTCACTGTACTGCTCAGCTGGAATTTCAGAAATGTTTTCTATCTCAGATTGTATAATGTCATAATCTGTGTAAAGTTCTTCAATTTTCGTTAAACGAATGTTAAGCTCATTTATCTGGAGTTGACTTAACCTTTCACAGCTCTGAACAGGTTGTAAATAACTTTTTCAATGCATGTGCTCGTAAAGGCCCACTTTTTATGCATCAAAACCGAACAAAAAGTCGATTATTTTGCCCTAGGGCTTTATTATTATTTTTTTTTTTAATTTATTTACAATGGTTGGCTAACCTGCGGCCTTTCCTGTGTACCATAGACGTTATACTTTTTTTACACCGTTTAACGGCTATGGATACAGTCCTTTTGAGCCAATTATAATTTAAAGTTCACAAGATTATATTTGTTTTCATTTCCTCACACTATGCATTGAAAAATGTAGTATAATACACGGGCGTAAAAGCAATAAATTACTCGGTTACGTTTAAAACACTCGCTACGCTCGTGTTTTAAATCGTCCTCGTAATTTATTCCTTTTCGCCCTAGTAGCATAAACTACTATTAAACTGAGTTATTTTTGATTTAAATGTTGCTGGTTTTTTGATTGAAACCTTAATATCCATCATGACTTTATTACTATAAATAGGTAGGTAGGTACGTAATATTTTACTTACAACACGACGAATAGGTAGTTACTGTGAACTAATGTAATGACACAGTAAATTATTTAACTTTGTAAGTTTGTAACGAGTTGATCAAATAAAAATAAGTAGATAAACAAAGTTACTTAAATTTTGCTAATGAAGTGAAGTAAGGGTAGCTGCAGTTAAGCGGTGAAGCCAAGAAGCGATGACCTGGCACGAACAAAGTGAATGTCACCGATGTCACGTGATCACTTGGTATGCGCGTGATTTTCGGCGGCAATCGATTAGCTGGAATTTATGTAAAACAATTGCTACGATTAACACAACATAAACACAGTTCACACACAGACCGCTGAAACTATCACCCAAAAATCTCTGAAATTATACATTTTGAAGATAAATACCCGAGTAGGTATGTAGCTATAATGAATTTAGCTTAACGGTAATTTGGCAATAAGCCTGTAATGAAATAAATAGGTTTTAATGTTTTAATGTTTTTTTTTTATTGTAACTTGCAAGTAGGTTACAAGAATTAGCAATAATGTTTGTATTTCGCTTATAAAGTGCGACTTATGTATGTTTTAACCACAAAGATAATGGCAATGTATAGGTAATCAGATTATTGCTGATTTTATCTCATGGATGAGTAATGAATAAATGATAGGTAATAAAGTTAAAATTGGAACTAACTCACAATAATAACAATCCAGGTCTTCTAGTAGAATACCCTTTGAACTATGTGTGATTCTCCAATAGCTCACTGCAATCCTTTATAATGTTATGAAGTAATGATTTCTTCAAGTTGCTTCACTATGTACGGTGTTCAATGTTTGAACACAAATTCGTAGAAAATAATCTTCTCGGCAATGGTGAGTTCCGGGCGGCAGCTCGTCATTTGCTGTCGAGCGGTCGGGCGGACTACACATCCCGAGGATGCCTCGTTTAGAGGCGAAACCCGTGTCGATAAGTTTTCTTGCTTGTTATTTAAGATTGCTTTATTTTGTGCTCGTACTGCTTGCTTTGCTTGTGCATGTTTTAAGCGGGAGGGCGGGCGGTGCTTGAGTCTGCATTTTGAATAGCATGGTGGCAATATTGCAAATTATTAATATATCCACAAATTTAAGATTAGTTATTATAAAGATACATAATCGTCTACTTACGAGCGACCTACGAGATATTGTGACTCGTGTCACACCGGCACCGTCGTGTCGCGGGTACTGATGGACAGGGTAAGGCTGTGACACCCACCGAAACACCCGTGAAGTCTAATGAAGGACTCTTTTAAGTTGATCGAAACGTCAAGTATTAGAGTACGGACATGAGTAGAGAACAGGAATCTGCATTATTATCTTTGAGATATGAAGGATTGAACAGTATATAATACGGAAGAGAGAGAATGTTAGCGTCACGCCCAAGGCGAATTGGCAGCCACTGAAGTTTTGACCTAAAATTAGAAACTTGCCTAAATTTCAGACAGCAATATATTTCAAAGCTCAACCTGTGACCTTAGTGCAATTTTGTGCTATTAAAATAAGACATAATTCTGTGTGAGTGAGGGTGAGGGTGTGTGTGTGTGTGTGTGCTTGTTAGAATTTTCTGATAAAAATGACTGTCACTTACAGCTTCGTACTGGAGTAAATCTTCTGTTTCTGCATAAAATTATTGATACATCTGAGCTGGTCCGGCACGATCAAGATCACCATGGGGTTAGCTGGGGATCCTTTAAACTGGAAACAAATTAAAACAATCATGCTGAAATACTAGATTGTATATGTTTGGTACACATGTACTTGAGGTCCTAACAATCATTTGGGCGCAGTTCTTGAAAAAAGTGTATGGGAGTTTTTTTTTTTTCTGAAACCTATCGTGTGGGTATCAAATGAAAGGGTTTCATGAGCTGATTGTAAAAATATACAACATCATTATATTTTAGCCACAAAAATTAATAAAACACATCGAGTGATTTGGACAGACTGACTTTATTGCACAGAGCACATACAGATGGCGCTAGTGGCCGGATGTTATTGACACACATTATTGATTGAGTTTGTTACCATATTATCAATACCGACCCTTAACAAAATCAAAAAATAAACAAGTAATTTGTTTTATGAAACAGGTAAAATACCGAGCATTTTCATAAAATAATAATGCTTAACAGACCCTAAACTTTTGGTCAAAATATCTGCTGGCATTTCAGCTGTTTCTAAATAAGCTATTACAATAAAGTTGTTGGCTACAGCCTCTCTTACAAAATGATATCTTATATCGATATGTTTAGATCTCTGATGGAAAATTGGATTCAAAACTGGATTCAATTCAATATTACTAATTTAGCTAGAATAGCTCGTAGTTTTTTACTTATACGTTCTATATGCGGTCCCCATGTAAAATTCTTGTCAATGATTAGTCCTAAGTATGTATGTTTGTCGACTGATTCAAGTGACTCACATTTACAATCAGATTTATTGTTATTCATATGCATACATAGGTGATCGTGGGCAACAATGCGTGGTATAAAGAGCGATTTTAAGTATGTTCAATTCAAATTCAAATTCAAATAGTTTATTTTGCAAAGCAGGAATAGATATATACACTTTTTACACGTCAAATTTAATCTAATAAAGAAAATATATGTAATAGAATAATAAATGTACATGAACTAAATTAAAGGTTTATTTAATTTATGTAGCAATATATTTACGATTAAAATGATAGGTAAAATATATATTATACAAGGTAAAATCCAATCAGCCGCCCGAACCCATACCGGAGACCCGGCCAGGGACCAGGAACAAGGTTCAGTGATCACCAACCGAGCCCCCAGCACGAATCCAGGCGGCCGACCAAATCCCATCCTATATACTACATACTAATAGGTTACATATATAAATACATGCCTACCTCCGCCCATTCGATTAGTCTTGCTAAGAAGAAGGGCAAGAAACTTAGCAAGATCATGTCTTTTTTTCAACATAAAACTTATACTATACAATATATGACTTATATCTACTTTAACCAAGGGATAAGAAAATACAAGACAGTAGGAATTCAGGTTAACGAAAAAAAGAAAAACATATATATCTTTGTCTACCTGTCTCATATAGTCCTTTTCCTTTTACAGTCTATAATCAATTAATGTTTACACCTTAGAGGAATCATAAGTTAAGAAATTATACTATTTAATTAAATTATAACTTACTACGAGTATCATTATCACTGTAACACCATGCTTCACCATCATCCAAATATTCATTTATTTTATAATATGCCTTTTTCAATAGGCCCTGCTTAATATACAGTTTAAACTTATTCTCTGACAAAGTAAGGACCTCCTTTGGAAGTTTATTGTAAAATCTTATACCATGTCCTACAAAAGAGGTACTCACCTTAGCGAGTCTGATTTTTGGAAAAGCCAGTTTATGCTTATTTCTGGTCTCCTTACAATGTTGCTTACCAAGCCTTGGGAAAGACTCAACATTTTTTCTGACATATCTAAGGACTTGGTAAATATATTCACAAGGAACCGTTAATATATTAATATATATAATATTATATATAATATATTAATATATTATATGGCGAATGAATGTACAACAATTTGGTTTTTTGTGCATTTATAACCAGTCCAACATCGTGTGCCCATTTACATAGCTGATCGTAGTTGTATTGCAGAGTATTTTGCGCGACGTTGATATCTTCGTGCGCTGTCAAAATACATGTGTCGTCAGCAAACTGGTACACAGACCCATCCCGGAATATGTTGCACATATCGTTTACATAAAGTAGGTATTCTGTCGGGCCCAAAATTGAACCTTGAGCGGTGCCTTCTTCGGTTAATAAAGTGTCACTGAGTTTGCCAGCTATACTGACAGCTGTGTACCTGTTTTTATGATAATCTTTAAACCATTCTAGGAATGGACCCTGTAAACCATTTTGCTGCAACTTTGTATAGAGTGTTTCATAATTTAAAGTACCAAAGGCCTTGCTAAAATCTATGAAAATCGTAAGTGAATATACTTACATACCTACTAGTAACGTGTTTTATGGAAATTCCTCTACAAGTCAATACCTGTATCTCAAATGATTCATTTATCAAAATATAAGGATATCTGGAGATCGAGGCTTTGTAGAGAAAACCTACCTAAAGCAAGTACCAAGTGCGAGTCGGACCCACAAACCGAGGGTTCCATCAAGTTGTTCTATACCATTGACTGAATAAGCTCTTCAAATATGGTTACACCTTTCTGTTACACGTTTTATATGTATCGTCACGACTACAATATTTTTATCAATTATTATCAATATATTGGAAGGAAACATATTCATGAACCTATAAAAATACTGTCTTAATCAGAATAGCAGCATAATTTGGTTGAAATATGCTCGAATTGAAAATGATTTTGGTATTACGTTTGTATGGACAATTAATTTTGCACCGGCCTCTTAACAACAATTTTTTTACTTGTTTGACTGCCTGAGTGCATTCAGCACTCCTTTTTTAACAACGCGTAAAGTGGATGTAAAACGTCACTAAAATTCTTTACAAACTTTGCATAAAAGTTTATCATTCCTAAAAAGGCTCGTAATTCCGTAACATTCCCCGGGCATGGCAAATCTTTAATCGCAGTAAGTTTACTCGGATCTGGTCTAATTCCATGCTTGTTAATAATGAAGCCCAGGTACTTAACTTCATCCACCAGAAACTCGCACTTTTGTTTTTTAACCTTTAAACCGTATTTATCCAATATGTCTAAAACCTTATTTAATGTGTCTAAGTGAGAACGTTCATCTTTTCCATAGCACAGTACATCGTCCAGAAAAACCTTGCAATTAGATTTGATAAATAGATTTGATAAAATTCTTTGAAAAATGCCTGGGAATGAAGCTAGACCATACACCAAACGATTGTATCTAAATAAACCCCTGTGGGTATTGATCACAGTGTACTCCTTCCTGTCATCTAAACAGATCTGATTGTAAGATTGTATTAAATCTATTTTGGAAAACTTTTCACTACCAGCCAGGTCCGCAAAAAGGTCCTCAACCCTCGGAATAGGATATCAATCAATCAAGATTCTTACAATCAATTTAAATTGTCAAGGCGATCAAAACCAAAAGTTGGAATTGTTACCGATAATTCCGTCAACCATTGCCGTCCAATCAGAGAGGTTACACCTTTATCAATAACAAACAAGTCCAAAGCTAACTTTTTGTCGCCATATTCTACCCACGGGCGAATAATTCCTAACGGCCTTACAGGACTACCATCATAAAATTTAAACACTACACTACTAGGTTTCAGTTCTAAAAGTTTGAAATATTTTTCGTAGGTTCTTAAACTAATGCAGGAACTGGCCGCTCCAGTGTCACACTCCATAATTAACTTGTGGTTATCTACTTTGACAGGTAAGCTTACCTGCTTGTACGCCTTTAGTGACATTTGATAAATAGGTTCTTCATCAGATTCCGACTGATCGCCGCATTGCTCAACGTAGTGAGTGCGCCCCGTGCGCGATCCCGCGCTTGGACCGGGACCCCACCAGCCACCGGCGCCTGCAGCATTGCGACCGCCACATCCTCCTGACCACTTCATACACATTTTTCTTAAATGTCCCGTTTTTGACACTTGCCGCACTTGTACTTGATAAAAAGACAGGTATTTGTCGCATGATTATTACCACAACATTCGCATACATCCATGCGTGACGAAAGTTGTTGTTTCTCTGAGCCACCGCTCGACGTTGCCATCTTGTAAACCGGCTCGTTTCTGTCGACACCGCCCACCGTGGTAACCGTTGCCGCGCTCGACTTAGAAATGCCCTCCACAGCCGCTGCATCCCGCTCGGCTGCTTCCAAAGAACATGCCAATGACACCGCTCTTGTGAACTTCACATTTACTTCGGAGAAAAGTCTTTGTCTGATAAGGTCACTAAAGTAGGGTTTTTAATTCGAGGAACTCCATTGACAGATAGAGTGTTGCCATTATTCGAAAAATAAAAATAGGGAAAGATATACGTCGATATGTAGATATCGATATTTACTGCAGCATGACGTATGGTATAGCTTGTATTCTTCGTGCTCGCACCGCCCGCGCGGTTGGAGGGTTGGGGCGGACGAGGGAGCTAGGCCTCGGAGGAGATGCGGGCAGAATGGCGGGACGGTGAGCGAGCGCGACGCGTGCGACGGACCGCCAGTCGCCGGAGGTCACTCGCCACGGCTACTTGTGTATTAGGAACTTGTCGCATTTTGTAGAACGCACACGACATCACGATCCGAAGATGAGCAAACCGATTGGAAGACAGGCAAAAGAAATTGTGTATAAGGTATACAACTTCTTTAAAGAGCGTAGAAAAGATAAATCAACGCAGGAATACCAGAATGATGTCAATTTAGCAAAAATTGTGTCTGAAGCAAAGGTGTATGATGTAGAATTAAACATTAATTACCTATTTTGCTAAAACGCATATTATTATTTATTAATATCATCACTTCATACCCACCTAAAGTAGCTAAAATACCATCTTATACAGTACAAAATACTTCGTAATAAATCTAAAGATATTTATATTAAGGGTCAATTCCGTAAAACAGGTGTTGGCGTAGTCTACTTAACATGAATAGATTTTAACATAATTCTAGGGTTATTCATAAAAAAATTAATCTCAAGATATATCTCGATAGCAAATCCCTACCTGTATAGCCATGCGCTCGGCCGTGCAAAACGTTAGTGTAAAAACGTTAGTTAGTGTCGAAAAGTTAGTGTAAAAGTGTAAAGTTATATTTTTGTTAAATTTTGCGTCACTTGACCGTATGAGTTTTCGAGTATAAGAAACGCCGTCAATTTTATGATATCGATTAGAGCAGCACTGGCTGAAAAGTGGCAACATTTTGCTTTTCGAGTTGTCAAACGAGTCCCTCGAATTAAAAATCCTACTTTAGACAAACCACACACAAATTAATCACGTAAATTGTCATCCAATGCACTGCCGAACTCACAAAACCTCGAAAGCTTTTTCAACTGCGCCACATATTGTTTGATTGATTCCCCACTAGCTTGCCGCCTAAGACGAAAACGAAATCTCTCAGCAAGTTGTGAAGGTTTGGGTTGGAGATGTCCTTTCATAACCGCCAGTAGATCCTCGAACTTTTGTTCCGCCGGAAGCTTCGGACTGACCAGGTTCACCATCAGTTCGTATGCATCATCGCCCACAGCAGCAATTAACGTGGAAGTATTTAAGGCCTCCTCGATCTTATTCGCCTTTAAATAGGCGTTCAAACGATCACAATAAAATGTCCAATTGCCGTTTTCGATGTTAAATTCGCCAATTTTTCCCACCGACATCTTCACCGTAAAAAAAATTACGCAATGTGGCCCACACAACACACCAATTTTAATCTTCGTCGCCAAATAGTCTATATACGGGATAATGAAGGAACCCACTGTGCATACAAGTGTGCGTGAGAGTAGTTACCGCTGTATGCAAGCATTGATATTTCTAAAATGGACAGCGGCTGGCAGCACAACCGAGCCTTAAAAAGACAGCTCGTAGGTCAATCTGGGACAATTAGGGTATACTCCATTCACTATACAGAGCAATCAGGCCAAAACATATGGTGAGGTTTAGTCTCTACTGAATTATGAAAAACACACAACAGTTATGTATTACGATGGCTCTGCAACTAACAATACAAAACTTTCTAATCTAACCTAGCTACTTTGCTGAAGAATTTTTGTAATTTTTCAAGTATTTTTTCCCATAGTGCTCCTTTATATGTACCCTTATCAAACTATATGTAACTTAACAAATTCTGTGATATTTTCTGTTGTAGAAAAATGTTATGGACACAAGCGACTTACCGTGAAACAGTCACTGCACTGCTCCTTGAGGAAGGAGAAGACTTCCTGGTAGCCATACTTGGCGATGGGGATGGACTCCCCCATCATGCTGCGGTAGTCCCTGCACAGAGTGCGCATGTCCATCTCTTCCGGACTGGACACCACAAGCGAGCGCAGCACTGACTTCAGCTGTTCCAGCTCGGAGCCCATAGCGCTCACTGATGTTATCTCCATTAATATAACCTGGAAACATTGTTTTGCTGTATAGAGTAGATCAAAAAGGAGGCATGCCGATTTGTGCATGGGTAGATTGATAATATATTCAATACTGTGATATATGATAATCTACAAATTTAATATATTTTATAGCACACCGTGTGTAAAATGACCACTTTACGCACTTAATCGAACGCCATTAGATAAAGTGAAGTAACTTATAACATAACATATTTCGATTATCATGTGTTATTTTACTTGCGGTTGCAATTTTGTTGGGAATAAACGTTTGTGCTTTTCTGCATACATTACACCAGCTTCTTTTGCTCTCACAATATACCGGATGTAACTCAACAGGTATCTTTTAATAAAAACACATGGTCTAAGAATCATACTGAACAACTTTTCCAAAGAAACATACTTGTGGAAATGAAAAATATTTTCATATTTCCTTACTCATTTTGAAAACCTACTGTGAATTTTGAAAGGGCACTGGGCCGGCAGGTTCAATTTTTTTTTTTGCAATACATTGTGAAAATATGTTCAGTATGAACAGTTAATTACTCGGTTTCATTTAAAGATATCTGTCCATTTACATACAGTATACACCGCTGCAAGGAGACAAAAGATACAAATTTACGAATTTCATTAGGATTGAAAATTGTTTCGCGTTTGCAGATCAGCATTTGTATGATTGTGATACGATTATGTAGAAATGATCGTCATTTAGAAAATGCACAAATGCGTAATATTTATCGCATATCTTGAGCCGGATATTCGGCCGCCAGATACCCGGCTATCCGGCCTAGAGCCTCGCCGGATATCCGGTATCCGGCCAAATCACTATCCGTTTCATCTCTAATAATAATAAAGCCTTTATTTCCGAATTTTCCATTTTTACATCTTGTGTCTTAAATGAGATTTGTAGATAAGAAAATATAAAACTATATAAAAAGTATTTTTTAAAAAAAGAAAGTTAAACATCTTAAGACTGTAAATTGCACTTATATTATAAAATATCTCTTAATTCGGTTTGCCGGAAGGCAAACCGATGTATTAACCTATACGAACGTAATATAATATACGCTATATACGAACACAATAATTAACCTAACCAGCCCCCCTATTCTGTATCTTTAGTTGCCAACTGTACTAGGTGCCTATCACCAAAAACATAGATAAAAACTGAAATTTCAAAATTGCCTTTAGTGGGTATTGAACTATTAACAATCTGTGTCGTCACTTGAAGTGCAAACATATCCTTAGGAAATCGGAATTCGATGGTATATCTATGTTTTTGATGATAAGCACCCAGTACAGAAGGCAACTAGAGATACATAATAGGCCCGCTGTATACACATTCGAGAAACGTATGCAGTACCTGAACAGCAGCATAAAATTTCACTTTAAGCATTAAAATAATAGATGAGCTGGATAATCATCCACATACACACTCAGAGCTGTACAATCATCTACAGTTTTGCCATATATACACTGAGCACTGTACAATAGAATAAACCTACACTAATCGTGTCGGCAGTACAATAGAGTAAGATTATGCTCTTATCCAAACCATAGCATTTAATTACACTATTGTAAAGCACATCGCTGTCACAGGGTGTAGAAAAAATCTATTGAACAGCCGTTACACAGCTCTAGACTTCTTGACTTGCTTAAAGTATGTTTGTACACTAGACACTGTATGTTTGGTGTTTTTAAAGCTATTTACAAGCTAAAAGTAAAAATTTCGGCAAGTGTACAGCCGTTACCCAGCTGCACTGTTTAAACTACATAATTTTAGCTATTGTACAGCTCTAAGAAAGTTTTTAGTCTCTTGTTCATCTATTTCAAAGCGTTTGGCTGTTAATGAACTGGAATAAAGTTTTTTTTTCAGCCTAAATGTTGCTTGGGCAGAGACAGATCAACTGGAGTTCCGGGATGTTCAGTAGGACGAACTCTTCTTGTTGGAGTTCCATCATTAAGGAGACAAGTATTTAAATCATCAAATAAATCCACTAGGTCACATCCAAATGAGTCCGTCTTGTGAGACCAAGAGATGTAATGACCATTGAAGCCACCTAATATGATAACAGGGGGAGGAAGAGAAGAGATTAAATCTTGAAGAGTAGGAAGTACACTAGGATCTGGATTAGAAATATAAACAGAGAGAAAAGAATAATTCATAACCCTGACAGCAACAGCATTGATGTCTTTGCTATGAGGGTGAAGAGCAATTAAATTAAAAGGAAGACAGCATCTGACCAGCAGAGCACTGCCTGCATATCCATCATCTCTGTCATCCCTGAGGCATGAAAACCCTGAAACCCTGAAATGGGAGCCAGGAACTAACCATGTCTCTGAGATGACAATGACATTGGGATTAAATTTATTAATAAGGTACTGAAGATCCGGTTTATTACGCCGAATGCTTCTAATGTTCCATTGAAGAATGTGAATTTGGGTTGGATTTTGTGAAGCCATGGCTAAAAAGTGCAAAAAGTTTGTTCAGTTGGGAGGCAACGTTGTCCGGTAAATCAGAATCACTAAACTTTGAAATAATATTCAAAAGAGAAGCGAGTAACAACTCTAATAGGTTGTCATTTTGGGAATCTATTGATTTAGTAAGAGCACAGCCATTGGGTGAGGAGGAGGGGACATTCTTTGTAATATTATGATGTGCAACCTTATCATAACTCTTACCCAAAGGAACCTTAGGACGAGGTTGGGAAATTACAGTTTTTTTATATGAGACAGTAGGAGATGGATGTGAAGCATTACTTGCTTGAGTAACAAAATGGGATATAGGTTCTTGTGTGAGTTCTGACAGCAGGGAAACGAGAAGATGCCTCTGAGTAGGATATGCTCTCTTGGGACATGATCAGCTTGATGGAACGTCGGCGATGATGTTCTGGGCAGTTTTTATCAGTGGCCAGATGAGTACCACGGCATAATAGACAAGTTGAAAGTTGTCAATCAACAGCACAACCAATGCCAGAGTGCACAGAGTGCCAGAGTGCAGAGGCACATTTAAAGCACCTTGGATTTGATCTGCATTGAGCAGCTATGTGGCCAAACCTACAGCAGCTCAAATATTGGATGGTAGGGAGTTGATAAGCTTCTACTGGAAGGGAAGTGTGGAATAAGTACACTTTAGTGGGTATAAATTGTCCTCTAAAGGTAATCACCACTGACTGAGTAGGTACCCAGACAGGAGAACCATCAGTGATATTTTTTCTGCTCAGTCGTCTTTCCTTCAGAATTATTCCACATGCTTCAGGTAATTCCAATTCAGCAGCCAATTCCTCCATTGACCACTCAACTGGAGCACCTTTCACAAGGCCCATACGTGTAATATTGTATGACGGAATTTGGGCTTTAAATTTGTTATTTGCTAGCAGACTATTGTTTAAAAAGTTATTAGCAGAATCCGAAGTAGTGAATTCTACTGCAATTCGATTTCTGCCAACACTTTTCACACCATCTTTGCATTACCTACTAATTTTATTGTCTTTTAACAATTTCCCAAATTTAATTGGACGAATCGATGTACCTGCTGCTGGATCCGGCTCTTCTCGAGAAACTTGAACAATATAAGGACCTAAATCTGAAGAAACATAGGTTTTATAACCTTCAGCCAGGCTGGGATGGGTGTACATAGACGCGTTAGTAGGAGCTTATCTATTGTTTCCCCTGACCTTTTTCTATTTTCCGTGGCGCCTGACGCGTCCGGGTTTAGAGAATCTTGCGAAAACAGGGCAGGAGAAGACGAAATTGAGATTATCCCATTATCAGGACCTATAGTCCCCCCTCCGGGATCCGGAGGGGTCGAGTCCATATCGACTAATTAATAACTAATTAAACTAATATTTACAGTACTTACCAAAAAAATATAGCACCTCACTCCACGGACACCACGAAAAGAAAGAAAATTTTGAAAATAATTACTGTCAACGTCTACCTCCAGTGTTGCCACTTTGGGTAGCGTTCCGAAACCAAACCCCTATCATCGAGCAATTCTACCCTGCGATCCGTAATAGAATTACAATGGATCATAATAAGCCATTCACTTCATACTTTCGTAATCGATTTTAGCGATATAATTCTATTTCGGAACGCAGGGCTAGTCGGATGAGCAATACGTTTTGGAACCGGTCATAATGGAACAGTCGTCGGACTAACTTTGATGAGATTTGGAACGGACATAGACCGTAAGGTCCGAAATAGAATTACATCGATAAAAGCTATGAATGAATTAAAGTGTGAGCGATGACTGGTCCGTAATTTGTGAGCTAGCAAACGATGTAAAAGATAGCTTATGATTCGGACCGCATTAAAAAAGATACATCTTAACCATAACCTCTAACCACAGAATCAATACGATTATTTTATTTTATTTCGTCAAAGTGCCGTGATTCGTGATGGAACAAGAAGAGTTTGTAGCACTGTTCTTCAACGTAGGCTCAGATAGCGACGAAAAAAAAAATATGTATATAAATTCTTCCTTTTCGACGAGGAGTTCCACAAGACTCTTCATGTGTTTCTCTCATGGCCGAATAAAACATACACCATGGTTTGTCTGATCTGAACTGCTGAAATAATGGAGCGAAAACAATTTTTAACATTCCATTCCGTTCAACGCTCACATCGCCTCACCTCCGTCGCATGAGCCACGAAAGTCATACGAATGAATGAACGCATTTGCTTCACTCATGAATTATTAGCCATTCACCTCATTCATTCGTAATCGATTTTAGCGAAATAATTATATTTCGGAACGCAGGGAGAGTAATATTTCAAAAGAAAATTTTGGCGGGAAGACGAAAATGTTTAAATGATGGATGATACTTTATCTACGATATTTTTTATTTTTCGCTTAAAACAAGTTATTGGCGGAACTAATGTTCGGAGACACGTTTAAAGAAGCCAGATAAAACGGTTTTTAATTTAATTGAGATTTTATCTACAGGTTTTATAATTATAGAGAAAGCTTGCTCATAATCAAGTTTCAGACTTGTAAGAAATAACACAAAACAAATTCGAATAAAAATGTCGTTCTAGGCGAGAAAATAGGAATAGTTCTCATCTGTGGATTGAGATGTGTTCAAACGTTCAACACTCTTCAGTTAATATTTTGTAATTTTTGATATCCATGTAAACGTATAAAAATCATACGTCAAGAATCATGCTTTTGACAGGAGCAATATATTCCCGGCGATTTTCGCAGAGCAAAATATTGTTCGTGTCAGTAGAAAAAGTTGCTCGGGTTTGATCGTTCTAAAACGATCTCATTTGTGGTTTTGGAACCAGCATTGAGCTACTTTTATCTGACAGATAGTAATATCTTCTACTTCATCGGACAACCTTAGGTGTTTCGGAACGCTACCTTGGTTTTTGAAAAAGAGCAGTTGGACAAGCTAGAAAGGGCTAGATTTAGCAAATTTTGCCATCAAAAGTGCTAAAAATTGTTTATTTGAAATGTAGTAAGTAATTTCAGAAAATGCAACAGAGTAATTAAAACTAAGTTATTGAATTGTTAAAAATCGTACCTGCTGAAGCAGAAAAAGTTGATGGCTGATTGACATCTGCGTTTTTTGCGGATTTGAACGAAAATTTAAAATGAATCCTACAGTTTTTTATTATTTCAGTTGACATCTTGTGTGAACAGCAAGACTCTCTCAGTCGTTTTAAACCCCATCGTAAACGTAGTATGGATATCATTGTTTTTAGCCCTATTTTGTTTCTGGATTTAGTTTTAATAAGGTTCACAGAACTATAAATATACATATAAGGAAAAGGGCTAGATTGCTCTTTTCGGGCTAAATCATCAAAAACGAGTTCAACTACACTAAAAAGTGCTAGATCTAGCCCGAAAAGAGCTAAGGTGGCAATAATGCCCCCTGGTTTAGCTCTGCTCTGGGCTGCGTTCAGTTTGATCCTCGTTTGATCGCTTGCTCATCACTGACAGCAGGATAGTATATACAAATTCAAAAGAGATGTCATGATCGCCGATTGTGGATATTTACATGTGTCGGCCAGCGGCCAGTGCCACAGACATTCAATTAGTATATATGATCTGTGAATTCAATTCAATCATGGCCGAATAATTCAATGTGTGATTGTTTCATTTCATTTGTTTGTTGTTTGATCATTTTCATTTTCTAATAAAATAGAATATCTTCGTACCATGTCATTAGATACAGTTCCAAAAGATCTAAGAGGATTACGAGCATGCTTAGTGTGTTCTTTGATCAAAGTATGTACCAATTACCTATATCGTCTTTATTTAGATTTCACTTTGGTTATAAAAATGTACAACCGGTGAAGTTAATTGTAGACCTCAGTTTGTCCTCACATGTAGAAGAATCCCATGCGGTATGGGAGTTTTGGGCCCACAGTGAACTTCACCAGGTTGTTCCTAGGTTTATTTATTTATTTCGTTACCTATATTTTTCCTATTAATTAATTTTTCAGACATTTGATCAGTTTGAATATGATGGATGTGATAACTTGATAACTGCGACGAGCACTGTTGCCGTTTTGGCATTTTTAATGCTAAATTTGGCACTTTTTTACCTTTATTAGCATGTTAAATTTGAACTTAGCATATTGCATTATTTTAGCATTTTTTGTTTGCAAAGCAACCTAGAGGTTTAAAAGTGTAATTTGATAATAACAACCAGACAAATATGTTATTTTGGACTATCGTCTATCTATGGCAGTACAAAGACTGTGCCGATTTCTGGACTTGGCGTCTTTAATAATGTCCATCCTTTGTCTTCCACACTCCAATGCAGAAGTAGAAAGAGTATTTAGTCAAATGAATGTGGTTAAAACTAAACTGAGGAATCGGATGTCGTTAACTACACTAAACTCAATTCTGTCAGATATGGACTCTGAAGATCACAAAAATTTTGTCATTCCTATAATATTCCTGATGACGTGCTGAAACTCATTAAGGGTATTAAAGAACATGCAATGGCTAATGAAAGTGGCCCGTCAGCGTCACAACAAGACGAGCTTGTCGATGACCTTCAGGTATTCTTCGAAATTGAAGACTAAGATTTTGTTTTTTTGATTTAATACTTTAAATAAAATTGGCATTTTATTTGGCATTTTATTTAGCACTTTAAAAATTGTACTTAGCATTTTTCCGGCGAAAAGTTGGCATTTTTCTAAATTATAAAACGGCAACACTGGCGACGAGTTCCTTCGTAGTCCGTATGAATAACAATAAGGAATGTCAAAAGCACCTAACAGCAAGATAATTTCATTTTTTTATTTTGTAATATTAACTCATTTTCAGGTAAAAATGTAGGGGGGAGGAGGGGCATGGGGGGGAGGGGGAGGGGAAGGGCTTCCCCCTGGTACCCCTCCCCTTTGTAGCGAACCCATGGTTTTTGAGATATTCATGGTTGAAGTTTGAGGTTATGTATGTGATAATACCTCGATAGAGGGGTGAGCGTGAGCGGCGGGATATTAATGAGAAGAGAGCAAGCGGATAATACTTTGCGGGTTCGTCCATCAATTTGATTCCTCCCCCCCCCTTCTATCGAGATATTTTGGACTGTTTGAACCTATCAGTACAGAAGTCACCTATTTTGACACAAATTCCTTTCTGCATCGGCTCCGGCGCTGCGGGAAGTGCAGCCCCTTCGCCCTTGCGTAACAAAGCATAGGCACCCATGTTCACCTCCGCAGCTTCGGCTTGCTGGTCACCTTCGGCTCGCACGGTTGCCTATGCTTTATTACTGCGGGCGGGGGCTGCCCTCCCTCCGCGCCTTCGGCTTTTCATATACACTCTAGGGGTAGTAGCCACAAGACTGTATAGAGTCGGGGTGCACTAAGTCGGTTTTTGAACAGTTTAACCTACCAGTACAGAAGTCGATTTTTAGCCATGGTAGTCACACGTGTTAGTTAGACAGGAGTACGTAAAACGATCTCGACCGCAAAAGCAACAAACGACAACTAATCAACGCGAAACGTCACTAAAACAAAATGGCGTCGTTTTGCGTTTCGTTTTAGCACAGCAGAAACACAATTTTTCTTTTTAAATGTCGTCAAATTAATAATCTTTATAATGATTTTCACGTTAATATACAAAATTTTACGTTTGCAATACAAACCAAAACATATTGAATGTGAATTACTACATAATTACGGTAAAACATGTGGTTGTATGGACTTAACCTTTGCATAACAAAACGCAATTGACATGTCAAAAGTGATGGTTGAAAGTCAAAACGAAAATTTTATTGTCAACTTTTAATAATTTATTTCTCGAAAACTACGCATTTGCTACAAAAAAGAATTCGGTGAAAGACTTCTTATATCATCTACTTTCTGTAAAAAAATTACGAAAGCCCAGACTAGCGTCCCGTAATGTACATTTTATCCCTTAAATTGTCTTTGGACCAGACCTACTTATATTTAATAGGTATTGTTTTTATTTACAGAATGATAGCAGTCATGAGCCCAGAGGATAGTTGGGTTTGCAAGTGGCAGCGTATTAGCAGAGAATATAAAGTTGGTATTAGTGAGTTGTATTTTATGTAACTATGTCTAATACCACAACAAAATATACAGTTTGTTGCCCCTTGGATTGTGGGGAAACAATATGGATTTTTGAAGTGCATATTAGAGTTTTTGATGGTTATAGTAGCAAACCATAAATCTGGAGTCTTATTAAGACTGGAATAGGGGACTGATGTAGAATTTCCTTCAAAGGTTTTTGTTTGATTGGAATGTAGGTTAATTGGAAGTTATGATATAATATAACAAGCTGCCTAGCAAAATAGCTTATCTTGTTTTTTTTTTCACGGTTTTAGGATACCTTTGCAGTGTTGTCAACTGACATAGCAGATTGTCTATCTAAGAGTGAGTACCTATACATCCTGTACTTTTCAATAAAGATCACATTTCTATCAAAAACCTTGATGATGATGAAGTTGAGGTGGGACACCTGCTAGGCTTAGGTGGATGGTCGGCTCTCTATTTGGAGCTATTCCATTCAATTCCCATTGCTTGAGCTTTGGTATTCTAATGTCCCAGGGGCGTTCCCTCAAATCTTCCGCTTTTAATAAATCTAAGTATATCTGAGTACTCAAGATACTCGAGATCTTCCTCCTTGATGTGGTCATTACCAAGTATCTCCCATCTTAGGCTAGAATATATGAAGCATTCTCCTAATGTTTAGTCAAAAACCTTCAGAGGGAATATCCACACCAGTCCCATATTTATTCTTATTCTCTTATTTCTCAATATAACTAAAACAAATGGTTGCAAAACATAAGTGGTCATTATTTTACACGCTAAATTGTATCTTTATTTTTCAGGCCGATTTTGTAAAGGAGTTTATATGCTATATCAGTATCAGGTCGGCTACCTGCTGGTGTCATCAGAGAAATGAGGAGTCGTGGCATTGCTTACCGACCACGAGATACTAGTCAGAGATAGTTTTTAATAGAAGTAATATTAGACCTTAAATGAAATGATATGACTTAAGTAGGAATAAACCATTCTGTAAGTGATTTTATTACATAATTTCTTTTGTTGTATTTTCAACCCTCGATAATTAAAGTGTACTTAAATCAAACAAGTAATGTTGAGTAATTAAACATTTATTAAATCAACCTAAATAATCACAGCTATGACCTACACCAACTATACAATAAATAAATAAAACAGTGATATTCATCACATCATAAATAGAAACACTTTGTAATCCATAAAATATTACATCAAATGCAAAATATCTCACATAAAGCCCTATAAATAACATAACGTTGCTTACTTTCAAACACTGCATGTCCCAGTGTTGATCATTCCCTAACCTCAGAATTATGAATAAAATTGAAAGCGCTCAATGTTTACTTACCCGGTATTGGGTCTGGAGTAACTAATGAACCAACAGTCTACACCGCTAAGTCAAAATATTTTGTGTTTTCAATTTTATTCAGAATTTTTAAGTAATAAAATGATCAAAATGTGGTGTTTAAGGTGGTAAAACCAACACAATTTCATACGATTTTATAAATGGATACATGCCCTAATTACTTCAAAACAGACTTATCAAATATGGCTATAAAAATCAACAAAAAATCTAGTTTCCGCATATGCAATAATATTATTCGAATATTGTTTAATTATTACGCCATTAATAAATCAAAAGTAGTTAAAATTTGCAAGATTTTTGTGTGTGTTGGTGAGACTTACGCACACATAGAAGTAGAAGTCCATGATAGGTCGTACAAATACGTTTCATTCTAAAACTTTGTTCCGATTGTAGCACAAAATAATAACTTACAATATTGTTAAATTTATTAACGATATAAAAAACAAATCAATGTCTCAGGTAAAATTATTTCAAATTAACTTCAATAAAAAAAAAAACATTTCTTATTTTATTATTACAAAAATCGACTACCATAATCCCTTAGAATGTATTTTTTTTATTCGTCACCGTACATTGTGTGAAGATTCGGAACGGTAGCGGCCATGTCAACATTGCATATTTATCACGTCAAGCGTTTTAAGTGCTAGCTTTTGACAGCAATTCACAACGCTAATCAGTCGCCATTGCATGAAGCGCTCGATCTGTGTTGAACACGATAATCAACAATGGCTGACGCTCAACTGATTTCTTTCTGCGTAAACAAACGTGAACGAAATAGATTTTCAGTGTAGATTTTTAGAGATTCAGTGTGATAAGTACAGCAATTCGTTATAAATAGAGAAAAGAAAGTTATATGAATACCACCACGATGAAGCGTGCTGTTATCAAGCATGAATATTCCGGGCACAAAGTGAACAGCAAGCGTTCGAGAGCTGCCATGAAACGTTGCTATGGTGAAGAGAAAAGGTAAATATTTTATCGCTATTTTGAAAATTAATTATGTTAGTCAGAGTGTCGATAAGAGGGCACGACATACAACATCTTACCATGTTTACTCTAAAAATATTGTATTTCCTTCCAGTCGACCTGGCGCACAAATGAGCCGAAGGGTTCTTGTGACCAACCTAATGCTGCCATAGAAGTGCATCCAGAAGGAAGTTCTTCTAATCCTACACCTAAACGCGCCTTCCGAACATATAAACAAAAATTGACAGACATGCCTCGTAAAAAAAAATGTCCTTTTACACCTACTCGTGAGGTATCACAGATTCGCAGGGACGTCAGGCATGATGAACAGACAGCTGGACCCAGCAATGAACCAGTAGATATTATTTGGACACAAGATGCAGACATGGAGAAGCACGAATTAAGCATTCAAAAAAACATGTGGTGTTTCTAGTCTTGAAGGCTTACAAGGCTATCGTATAGTAGATATTCAATATTTATTAAAATGGTCTTTGAAAATCCAAACTGAACACAAAAAACACTGCACTTGTGGCCACTTGGAGTTTGTTCGAGAAGAAAGAAATGGACTGAGTAGCACTTTCCAATTTAAATGCAACACTTGTGATCAAATTTATGTAGGAAAGACGGAGGGTGTCGAGAAAATCAACCAGTCATTTGTGTGGGGAATTCTAACCGGAGATAGTTATTATGCCCAAAGTGACAATTTGCTTGCCGCTATGGATATACCCACAATTTCACAAAAAAAGTATGCAAAAACTGAATTACATTTGGGAAAAGTATGGGAAGAACACTAGTATAAAGAAATGCTAGAAGCTGGAAAAAAAGAAAAACCAATTGCCGTTGAAAAAGGGCACATATGCTCGGATGGAGTTCCATATATAACAGTATAATGTAGATGGAGGCTGGTCAAAGAGGTCTTATGGACACAACTTTAATGCCAATTCAGGAATAGTAAGTTTAGTTATTTGATAAGTTTTAGTTTTGATTTCTTGAACGAGCAAGCAAAGTTTTCTGATAAAGTCTATTTGAACAATCTGGTGTTTTATATGTATGTATGTATGTATGAATTGTTGTCTTTATCTCTTTACCTATAGATTGTTTAATTTTCAGGCTTGCATAATTGGAAAGGAAACAAAAAAATGCTTGTTTTTGGGCATAAAAAATAAATACTGCAGCATGTGCAATATTTAATATCTCATGCAGTATATTCATCAACGCCTTACTTTACGTTGTAATTTAATATAATATATTTTTTTGCAGGTATTGTTGAGGGTGAAAATGCCATTGTGGAAGTAAAATGCTTTTCTTCCGTTGCAAGATTGTTAAAGACACTGGAAGAAGTAGCAGAAACAAAAAAAAACTTTTCACTAACATTTAGTCACAGCCGCCTGGACGTTAATAAAAAACATACTTACTATTACCAAGTATGTGCTCTAACTGTATATATAATATAATATAATATAATAAATACTATGAATTTGTGATTAAATAGGTACTAAGATAAATACTTTTTTTTCAGATCCAGGGACAATTGAAAGTGGCTCAGAGAGACAAGTGCTACCTGATTTGCTTTGTGGACGTTGGCAGCCCTATAAAAGTAATAATAATTCAAAAAGATGATGAGTTCATTAAAAACATGATTCCAAAACTGAGTGACTTTTATAGAAGATGCGTTTTGCCAGAAATAATTTTAAGGAGAGTACCTGCTAATCAAAAATGCTTGGAGCCTAAATAGACATTAGTGTAACAAAATTTAACTTATTTGACAGGACTTAAGAGTTCGGTGCTAAAAGCTCCCAACTACGATTCGAGGCGAGTGCAAAATTGGTCGGAATACTGCTGTCCCTCTCAGGCGCGCGGTTAGCTGTGTGTGTGTGTACCATTCATTCATAACCATAATGTCTCGAATGCACTATGTTCATGATTTATTTTTTTTGTTTTCTACGTCGGGGAATCGTAAGTGAACATACCTACTAGAAATGCGTTTTATGGAAATTCCTCTACAAGTCAATGCCTGTATCTCGAATTATTTATTTATCAAAATATAAGGATATCTGGAGATCGAGGCTTTGTAGAGAAAACCTACCTAAAGTAAGTACCAAGTGCGAGTCGGACCCACTAATCGAGGGTTCCATACAAACTTATAGGTTTAGAAAAAGGGTATTGTATTGACAGGGTACTAAACCCTAAAAAGATTATGATAAATTATTCCAGTTGCAGTTATGAGGTACCAACTTGACACTTGCGTACAAAAAAAGTAAAATTTAGTAATCAGAAAGATCACTCAACAATCTGGTTTATAGGATTTAGATTTTTACCATACGTTGGTTGTAAGCAGCGGTAGCTCAGGGGTAGAACGGTGGCCTAGCAATCTTGAGGTTCCAAGTTCGATCCCCGGTCGGATTTGTGCCCGAAGTACGGCGTAGAGCGCACCACCAGAGCTGTCACATGGACCAAATATAAGCCCTAAGTTGGTCCGTTCAAATAGGACTCGGACCTGGTCCGATGGACTTTTATGGTGAGCCCTAAACTCCAGCGGACCGAACGGACTAGCCCTATTTCGGTAAAAAGCCGGTCCCGTCCGAGTTGGTCCGAAACAGTCCGTTAGATTACTTCAATAGAGTTATGCAATAAATGCTGTGCTACAATTTGATAAATAGTCGAAAAAATGTCGTGTATTTTATTGAATAATATTGAAATACCTGAAAACTTCGATTAAGAGGATGGCATACTCTAGCAACTTTTTTTTAATTTCCGTCCAGCACAATAAGTCTAATGGCAAAGACCTTATTTGCTTTTCATAGAAGCGATTATTAATATTATTATGTTGGAAAAAAAATTGTTTTGGCCATATCTTCGGAACGGAAGGTGGTACATCCCTAGGGGTCGGACCATAAAGTGCCAAAAAAGTTTTTTTTATTTTTAATGTCAAAACTTTAACCGCCCGTATCTCCTAGACGGCTTGAGTTAGACCCATGTTCATGGTACTCTAAGAAAAGGGCTCGACGAGCTCTTACTGAAAATGAAAAAAAAAAAAAAAAAAGTCGAAAAAAAAAAATTTTTTGCCAAAACTTTGATCAGCTATATCTCCCGAACCGTAAGTCCTAGCGAGTTGCGGTTTCGACTTTAGTGATCGGTTTGCCGAGGGCTTCCTGACCGCATAAAAAAATTTGACATTTGACAGGTTTTGACATTTTTTTGACAGGTCCAAAAAAGTGCACCGATTCGCTTGAAACTCGGTATCAAGGGGCAAGTAGGGTCGGTGATTACGAATTCATTGTTAAATTTGACACTTTTTGACAACCGACAAGGATTTTGACACTTTTTTGAAAAAAAATTGATCGGACTCGGCCTCGCTGGCGCGTTCTCCGTCCTCACATGCTCGTTTTTCGGCCTCGCTAGAAAGACACTTGAAGGCTCGGCCTTCGGCCTCGCCATTAGATCCGAAGAAATGTCTGATCAAATTTTATTCAAAAAAGTATCAAAATCCTTGTCGGTTGTCAAAAAGTGTCAAATTTAACAATGAATTCGTAATCACCGACCCCATTTGCCCCTTGATACCGAGTTTCAAGCGAATCGGTGCACTTTTTTGGACCTGTCAAAACCTGTCAAATGTCAAATTTTTTTATGCTGTCGGGAAGCCCTCGGCAAACCGATCACTAAAGTCGAAACAGCAACTTGCTAGGACTTACGGTTCGGGAGATATAGCCGATCAAAGTTTTGGCAAAAATATTTTTTTTTTTCGACTTTTTTTTTTTTTTCATTTTCAGTTAGAGCTCGTCGAGCCCTTTTCTTAGAGTACCATGAACATGGGTCTAGCTTCAGCCGTTTGGGAGATACGGGCCGATAAGTTTTGACACTGTGGGGGGCCAGATCTCGGCGAGACCTTTTCTTAGACACCCATCAACATGGGTCTAACTCAAGCCGTCTAGGAGATACGGGCGGTTAAAGTTTTGACATAAAAAAAAAAAAAACTTTTTTGGCACCCTATGGTCCGACCCCTAGGGATGTACCACCTTCCGTTCCGAAGATATGGCCAAAACAACTTTTTTTTCGGTACATCCCTTAAAAAAAAAAGGCAAACAAACACGCATGCATAGCATAGTAAAGTAATCGTCACTGACTGAGTTATGTCAGTTATCGAGCGAGCAACTAAAGTATAATGCAAAACTATTGTACCCTAACCCAAAGGAGGCCCCAGGCCCAGAAGCGCGAATCCACGTGACATCTCTTTATCCCTGCGTTCCGAAATAGAATTATATCGCTAAAATCGATTACGAAAGTATGAAGTGAATGGCTTATGATCCATTTTAATTCTATTACGGACCGCAGGGTATGTCTCTACTGTGTGAATGTGTGCGTGCGTCAAACAAGATGCGACACAGCTACTAGCCGTTCAGAATTTGTACTAAATACGGGCGTATTTCGTAATACCAAAAATGTTGAATGAATACTTAATGTGTTTTAAATTTCTTTTTAATAATCTGTAACTTGATAACATAGGCTATGTTTCCGCTCGAACAATATCTTACGTTTTGTTGTTTTTAATACAGAGTATATATATAATAATAATTAAGAGTGCAGAATCTGGACTTTCTATAGTGTCACATTGGCTTAACTTTAACTTGCTCACTCTTAACGCTCTGAAGACCAACTTTATCTGTTTTACCAAATATAATCGAACCCAGCCCCCCGATAACACTAAAATCAAAATTCATAATTGTACAAATGACTATCAAAACTGTAATTGCCCTACCATTGATAAGGTTTCCAAAACTAAATACTTAGGCATAATGATAGACCAGCGACTATCCTGGTTCCCACAAATTGAAATACTGAGTGCTCGAGTAAGAAGGTTAATTTGGATCTTTAAAATGCTTAGACATATAGCTACCCCTTTACTACTCAATAAAATATACATAGCCCTCGTCCAATCTGTACTTAATTATTGCATACCTGTTTGGGGAGGAGCTGCAAAATCTAAATTTATTGAATTAGAAAGAGCCCAAAGAGCATTGCTAAAGATTCTGTATTTTAAGCCCTATAGATACCCAACAGATAATTTATATTCTTTTTGGGAGCTACTGTCCGTAAGAAAATTATATATTGCAAATACAGTCCTAAAAAAGCATAAAATTTCTAATTTAGACCCACAATTTTCAAATAAGAGAAAAAGAGACAACATAATTAAACTTCCATTTTACAAATCTACTTTTGCACGCAGACAATATAACTATCAGTCAGCTTATATGTACAATCAAATAAGCAGAATTCTAGATATATGTACAAAAAATAATTTTGAATGCAAAAAGCAAACAACTTTATTATTAAAAACAAAGAGCTACGAAGAGGCTGAAAACCTAATTTACCAAATTACTTACAAAGAAACTAAACTAGTATGTAGATAAATAAATATAGAGCATACAAATAAACATACGCATACACCCTCCCTCACCTTCACACACACACACCCTCTCACACACACACTAGCACCCACTCACACACACATGCACCCCCTCATATTTAGCTACTTCCATAATATGGACGCATGCAGGATGTTATCTTTCTTTTATTATATACATATCTCTTTTGTGTTCGTATTATTACTTTAATTGTGTTCTTATTATTACTTTAATTAATTTTAAATTTTAAGCAAATTTTTGAAACTGTTTTGTAAAACCAAAGCTGCGGACTGAAGGAGCGGAGTCTTCTGATACAGGTATTTTTACTTAAAAGAAGGCTCCAGCTGTAATTGTAATTAGGTAATTATTTGGTTAACACAATAAACATTTTTTTTTTTTTTGAATGCAATACAAATAAGAAGAAAACGGGTAATTTACGCTGTAAAAATGTGCGAATTGCAAATCGCTGACATTTCGTTTCAGGTTAGTATTTTGGAAGGAAACATATTCATGAACCTATAAAAATACTGTCTTAATCAGAATAACAGCATAATTTGGTTGAAATATGCTCGAATTGCAAATGATTTTGGTATTACGTTTGTATGGATAATTAATTTTGCATCGGCCTCTTAACTTAATTTTAGCATTTGTCTTTTCTTTCTGTATCGTAAAGACATATAAAAATATAAAATAAAACAATTAAATATTCACTTTGTGTTTTTACTTACCAATTATTCCTTTCCTGTTTTTTTTTTTTTTAGTTTGTTTGTTCTATTTTTACATTAACATAATTCGATAATTGGAAAATGTGAAAAGCTTTTGAATACCATTATTAATCATATTTCTTGATAAAGATGAAAATTTCCCAAGTATTGGAAAAATTATGTCAAGGTGTAATTATTGATTTTTTGTAAATATTGAAGAATAAGTTGTATATTTACTCATTAAATTTGATATAAAAATGAAAACTGTAAGCTAACATGTATTATGGAAAATGTTTTTTGCCTCTGTTGTAAATTTGCAAAACTTGACATGTGTTGTTTTTCCTCGAGACCCTTCGATTAGTGTAACCCATTCCGTTATCGATTTTCGATAATAATTGGCAAACAATAGACATAAAGCCCAATCACGCCTTGTGAAGTTAGAGTTAGACGGACTAGTGTTAGTTAAAAAAAAATTTGAATGTTTTTTTTTGAAACCTTTCGTTATCAAAGGGAAGTGCTTCATGAGCTGATTGTAAACATATTCTACATTTAATTTTCATTTCAGCCATTCGTTTAAAAAAAAAATCAAACACGAAAATTCCTCAGCCGTTTCCTGAATGAAGGACTTAGTATTGTTTGGAGAATGTTTTTTTTTTTGTAAACGAGTGCTTGAAATAAAGTGGTGCTGTACCAAGTACATTTTTACTATCAGTTTATGAATCCCTTTCTTTTGAAACGACACGAAAGTTTGCAGTAAAATAAATAAAAGTGTCCATACAAAAAATTATGTCGTTATTGAAAACTTATCAAAGACCGCCAAAGACAAATTAGCAGAGGCACACCCCCGACACTTCATAGTCAAGGCTCAAGTTATTTACCTACACTCTTGCGCGCGCATCTGGCTTGTCCGCACACGCTTGTGTGTGTGCGTGAGCTAGTCTAGGGCTGGCAGCAATCGTGTGAGCGTCGTCGCCCGAGAGGGACACAATATAAGTCAGCAACTTATGTGATTCTCTTCCTAAATTTTAGCGTAGTCCAATTTCTGGTTCCCCGTGGATTAATCAGTATTAAAAAAATATATGTATATATATATATATAATTTTAAAATTCTTTTAAAATTCTTAAAATTCGTTTTCACCTTTCCATACTGGACGAGTCAGCTGATCGGAGCAATTTGTATAGGAGGAAGTGAAAAAAAGTTAAGAATTTCGCTTAGCTCCCATACAACCAGTTGTCCATATAGACTAGTACTACCTTTGTTTTGAGTTTCCCCAAATAATGTTATTTAATCTTATATATGTATATAAATCGTTACGACCTGAATGCCCCGGGGGGTGTCGGATGTGTTCCGAGTGTGAACTTTGAAATGCAAGTCACAGTCCACCCACACTCGGTAAACCCGCGTTTCACCTGCAAATATTACGTCCCAACGTGATGGGTGGTGAGCCCTATCATCGTTCTTCGGGCACAAATGCACTCTTTTTAGGGCATGCAGGTTTCCTTACTATGTTTTCCTTCACTGTTCACAAGTGGTAAGGTACTAGCAAATACTATGCACATAATGTAAATTCCGAAGAACTTATTGGTGCATGCCCGACCGGAGATCGAACCTTAATCTCAAGATTAAGAGGCCAGCGTTCTACCCCTGAGTTACCGCTGCTTTTTCGTTACTTTAAAAGTAAATATATATATATTTTTTTTTTACTTTTACATATATATATATATAGTACGCCTAAGCTTAGTAGGTACCTATATAGTTTCGTATGCATAAATGATCATATAATTAACAACTACTCAAACATAAATTTTGGAAAAAAAATTAAAACTTGTCAAAACATGGAAAGTTATAAATACTGATTGTATTGTTCCAAATGCGTTACTGAACGAAATTGTAAGGTTTGATCACGCAATTCTAATTTTTGAAAAAAAGTTTTCAAGGCATCCATAAACACTGCAATAACGCACCATACTGATTAAAAATCAGTATCGTGATAAAACTTTGTAACAAAACACGCGCGCAGCAAACGAGTGGTAATCGAGCTCTGCCTGACTCCAGATTTCCACTAACTTGCGGGGGACGTTAAATTCGCGCGGGGAGGTGAGTGTCGCTTCTTTACGTAGTAATACTTTATATTCTCTGGCAGAGGTTTAATTCAGAAAACAAAAAATAGTGTCGATCAGAAAAGCGGCTTGGTCTTCGGCCTCGCCAAAGACACTTTCCATGGTGATCAAATTAGATATGATGAGTATCAAAAATACTCCAAACCAGAGTCAGCTGTTTACGTACTAAAAAAATTACAGATTTGATACGGATGGGACGTAATATATTCGTCGGTGAAACGCGGGTGTATCGAGTGTGGACTGTGACTTGCATTTCACAGTTCGCACACGGAGCACCTCTGACATCCCTTCGGGGATTCATGTCGTGACGATATATTAATATTATTATTGATACGACTATACAAAAAATTAATGAAGGCAGGCGAAGCCGCGGGAAAAACCTAGTTCAATATAATCCCCCTGTGAAGAATATGTAATAAATAAATCATCTTGTATTTTTTATCTAAATATTGATAAATGTTTGTTTCATACCAATGCTGACAGCAATTGTATAATAATCTAATATTTTGTCTTGTTTTGCAAAGTCAATACGTTGCCGCTCTGCTTCCGCGGTAAAATACGGAGCGGCAACGTTTTACGTTTTGTATCGATTTGATTTTTATGAATGAATAAACTCACACATTGGCAAAACTGCCTTTACTAGTGTGCGTATTAGTTTGACAACTAATGAATTTATGAAACATTTGGAAGTATAGTAAAAGCAAAGGGATTTCACATTTATTATCACTCCAAAGCGTCATGAAATAAATTGCTTTATCCGCATACCAACTCAATTAATACCCAAAAGCAACAATAACAGATATAATCATTAATTTGTTCTAGTTTTTTAGAGCGTGGCGCCATCTAACATTCTGAGCTCATTTCTGTTTACGGCTTTACCACCTTAAACTCAAGTGACAATAAATCTTTCAGAATTACTTATGGGGCATTCCACGGTGACGGTCAGGACATTTTTACTCTGTTTCATTTAAGTTCTTAACATATTTTCGTAGTTATATTAAATACTGTACTTTATATGAACAGTAACATGAAATTAAATAAGTAAGCTTTAATTTACCTGAATTTTACATGTTAAGATTATATGTTTCAATGAAAAATGTATTTATTAAATTGTGACGGTCGGGACTCTTACTTTCTAGTCTTCTCCAGATTTACAACTACTTCTTAATGTTTGTAATGATAATATTCTCTAATGATATACTATAAATAAGACAGGTGGATAAGATATTTTGATATAGTTTTATTGGGGACACTATGACCTCTTACAGAGTCTTACAATAATACCGCCAAAACTGCCAAATGACAGCTGTGTGTTGCCAGCTGTCTCACAATGAATATCCTTACTTGACTATGATTATTTAAAATAACAAATACATGTAATAAAAACCTGTAATAGCTAACAGTCGGCCATCCTGACCCTTGCCTGACCTCAGGCAAAATTATAGAGACCAAATACTACTCATACTTAATATCTTAATAGACTGTAACTTGACCGAATATCACAATATTTTATATTATAATATTTTAATATCGGAATATCTAACATTTCATATCGTAACTTAAATTAAGATGACATTTTTAAGGTTTTACTATATCGATAATCACTACACATAGGTATCAAAATAATCAAAACACCCGGTAAATGTATAAAAACGATGAAATACACTAATCGATCCACAATTTCTAATAGATGTTATAAGCGTTCAAACATCAAATTGAGTACTTTATATTGACATGTATATTTATAGTTTAACAATACTCGTATCTACAATTATCTTATTATGTCTTTTGCCAAAACTCAATGCGATTATAAGTAAGTATAATTAAGTCTTAGGTAAACGAAATTGAATTGAATACAATTTCGTACAATTTATATACTTAATTTAAATACATTTTTCTACTTTATTTTAAGCTCATTTAATTAATTAATTTAGTGTAGGTTTATCAGTTCCTTTAAATTTTGTGTATTAATGAAAATCGTTTTACAAGATTATTGATAATACGTACGGAACAAACATAGATATCACAATAATATTATTCTAATAGAACATAACACACAAGTACCTACTTCCTTTTGTCAATGTCACGTACGTTGTAAGTAAATAATTTTTATTTACGTACTTAAGTGAAATACCTAAACGAATATAATCTCAATTTTACAATTTATTTAAACTAATATAATATATTATAAACATATAATGTATTATTTCTTGTAATAATTTTGTTATGGAATATAGAACATTCAACATTTCATCTGAACATTTATTCATCAACATTTTGTGTTGTGCATAAAAATATTCGTATTTATTATATTCGTATTTGTCTGAATTTTGTTTTCTTTAGATATTTTTTTTTTTTTTTTTTTAGCTTGTGATATTTGTAAAGTTTAGTTATGTAAATTGATTAAGATAGCATGGTGTCCAAAACAATCAAATAAAATCATAAGTAATTTAAACTTGTGAATTAATAACTAATTAATTGTTTTATTAGTAGATAATTAATAATTAAAAATAATAACAATAAGTATATTATATTCTCTCCCAGAAAGTTGAGATATCATACCCCTTCTTAACAAAGATTGAGGAGTCTGCTAAACAAATGTTACACTTTAAAATGTAATTTTAAGGATGCTGCTATATTTTTGCAACTCTGTTGTATTGGACACTGCGTTTCAAATTCTCTTACCTTCTTATTTGTAAACTTCTAGTTACTGTAACCCTATTTTAAGATATATATATATATATTTTTTTTTATATTGTTTGCTAACGATTTTTTTTTATCATTATAATTTTAAGTAACTAATACAGCTGAGTCAAAGGCATGACGTGAATAATAGTGTAAGTTTGGCAATTGACATCCATGGTTAATGGATGAATTTTAAGGGCCTATTTACAATTAATAATTACAATTACCTACCACATCTGAACAATATCTTTTAGAGACACCACACAATTGATCATCTAAAGAAAAATATTTAAGTAACTTTCCCACAAATTATTTCCTTTCCGCAAATCTCGTGACTCATTCCTGCAGACCAACTGTTTATATAGGTAGTTTTGCAAGGCATGTATAATTATATGTACTTATGAAATTTGCTTCTTGTACAAAAAAAAATAATAAATAAATAAGCATGAGTGCTCAAAATTGACAAGAGGCACAGCGCAGACGCTGCCGCCGCGGACAGCGCTCGTCATGCATGATATCTACCACACGCACCCTTGCAGTGCGCATCGGCCATCCTGTATGAGGAATGTCCCTATTCCTGGACTTCATCATCATAATTTTATTTAAATACAACAATTTGGTGAGTCCGTTTAGGTCAACAAATTACATATTTAGTTGTCAAATAATTAAAACATTTATTTTTAAAGGGTCAAAAAGCAAAATAAAATCGCTGCCTCCACGTAGTCAAACTATTTTGTCAAACAGATTTGACCACGTGGAAAATTAACCGAATATGCGAGGCTTACAACATTGTCACAATGAAGGGTCTTCTTGGATATGTTTAATTTATTTCACAAAATTAGTAATTTTACTGGTTTGACCAATCGATACCACTGAGCAAATAAAATCGATACCGAACACAACACAAACATATAGGTATTAAATTATAAAATGCATTTAAAATGTAATCTCGTTACTTATTGAGTTATTTGAAATGTTACTACAAGTTGTTTACTTAAATTTAAGTTGTAATAATAATAACCTTACAATTAACGTTATCTTGCAATAGAAAAGCAAGGTTCACTTCATCACTATTCTTAACATTATGGAATAATTATAATGATGGAGTTGTGTGAAGCTTAATTATAGTTGCAGCTTTGTGTTTATTAGGTCATATTTAAGTAATTGACTATGTATTGCGTTTTAAATCCAATCATACAATATTTACATGCTCATTACTCAATATTTTTATTGCAAGCATAATGTACATACCTACAATGTTCATTTGTATATATACGTTATTTATATTTATTGTCTATAAGAATAAATATTGTGTTGTGAAAGTCAAATTACTTATGTGGATTAGTTGAGTCTTAGGAGGATATGTCACGGTTGCAACGTTCATCGGTACTTAGGAGGATATGTCACGGTTGCAACGTTCATCGGTACTTAGGAGGATATGTCACGGTTGCAACGTTCATCGGTACTTAGGAGGATATGTCACGGTTGCAACGTTCATCGGTACATAGGAGGATATGTCACGGTTGCAACGTTCATCGGTACTTAGGAGGATATGTCACGGTTGCAACGTTCATCGGTACTCGATGCGGAAAAAGTCGAAGTGTAAGAGGGACGGACTCCGGAAGAACAGCGAAATTACAGTTCTAAATTAATATAAAATTAACTAAAAATACTGGCAAGTACATATAATAAAATATCATTAAGACCAGCGTGTCACTCCTATTTGTCACAACTATGAGAAAAGTGTCGATAAAGACCTCATTTCAATAGTTATTTCTTCAATCGGAAACTAGGAAAATGTACCAAAATTAATATACTTATTTATAAAACTGATGGCCTCTTCTGATAAGCAGGTAAACTATTTCAACCAGTGTTACCTCAGTGTCAGAGTCATAAATTGTACATGCTTGCCGCTAACCAGTTCATTCAACTGATTTTATCATACTTCATTCAAATACACTGTCATCATAAAATTATCAATGCTTTTTCTTTTTGTATGATGAAAGGGGGGCCTTATCTTAATTAAGAACTCTTAGAATTGGCTCTTGCATCACGCGGTGTTTTTCTTATTATTATTATTATTATATATATTCTTTTTTTTTTTGTTTGTCAACGTCATAATAAAATTCTACCTCTCCCCACTGCTGTTCAGGAAAAGTTTTCCCCACAACACTTGTTGGCTGGAAGAAACCTCCTGTAAAGGTAAGCCCGCTTTTATGTATATACATATATATATTTTTTATTTTGTTGTCTTAGTATAAAATATGAATGATTCGGTATTTGTTAACAAAATAAAGATTCTACTTAAAAATTAACAATGCAAAACGAAAGGTTTACTTAAGGCGATTACTGTCGCCAAATTAGCAGCTCGATGTTTGTCGGTACAAATATCGACGGAAACGACATTAAAATAACGTTTATATAACATTATGTATTAGTGGCAATGCATAGTGGCTGTTGTGACGCTCGCTGCGTCCTTGATAGGGCGAAATAGGAGAAAATAATACTTTTCACATGGACGTGATTGTTTGATTGAATAATCCTATGTTATGTTTATAGCTATCAAGTTTATCTATTTATCAAAACATAAATGTATTAAATAGGCTAAGCGTGGTTTGAAAAAGAAAAATGTTGCATATGTTGTCTCAGAGTTGATAATTCATAATACATTTTTTTTCAATATTTTTGGTTGGACTATAAACTAGGAGTAAGCTTTGGAAGTACCTATTTGACTATACTAAGCCCCTTAAGTAAGTAATCTATATACATATTTATTTTATTTGTTTGTACCACATACATTAAAACACATTCAATCAATCAATATAGATTAGTATGTATTTTGACATGTAGATAATTTAATATTTAGGTAACATAAGAAATAAGTTATTTATTATATTATAGTCACTGACTAAATTTAGCAGCGCCCTTACAGGGTCCTTGTTTGATACTTATTATTCAAGACACCTTTTGTACAACAAGAAAGCTAAATAAATTTTTATCTTATCTATTTTCTTTACACCACCTACGCACCATCCTCTATTTTACATTATCTATCACCCAAAGGTTGTCTGGAAGAAATCTGTCAAACAATAAGACCACCCATTGTACCCTCTCTAACATATTTTATAACTTCTTTTGTTTCCGTGCACAATAAAGAGCATGTATGTTACGTTATAGATTTATCAGTAGGATATATATATATTCTTAAGAATTGTAGGCGTCCACAGGCTGCTTCGGTGCAGACAGAACTCTTCATGCCGCTATATGTAGTAGATGAAATATACTGTGCTCACACACTAGGTGGTTCGGTCTCAGATTAATAAAATTCATGAAACATATACCGCGTTCACACACAATGTGAATCGGTCTCAGATTGATAAAATTCATGAAACATATACCGCGTTCACACACAATGTGAATCGGTCTCAGATTGATAAAATTCATGAAACATATACCGCGTTCACCCACAATGTGAATCGGTCTCAGCTTGATAAAGTTCATGAAACATATACCGCGTTCGCACACAAGGTGGGTCGGTCTCAGATTGATAAAATTCATGAACCATATACCGCGTTCGCACACAAGGTGGGTCGGTCTCAGATTGTAGTTGATGAAATACCGCGTTCACACTGTGAATCGGCCTCAGGCACCAACAGCAAAATCTAGTAAGAAAACAATCAATTACTTATACTGAACAGAGCTAAACCCTTAAACTTTTGCATTGTCCATCGCCTATATTTTATGTAAATATTTGTGTATCCAATAATGCTTCAAACCAACTTCCAATACTTTCATTCCTCACTCACCATTATTTTATTATTTTTTTTTTTTTATTACAAGACATTTACTACTGTTTGTTATATTATAACAGGTGAGTCAGCCATTAAAAGTTAACTTGAAATTACTTGTTGAAAGTGTAACTGTAGGGTCCAAAAGCATAACTTCATTAACAAATACAAGGTTTACTGGTCCTCAATAAAGAATTAATCAATACAATGGATTAAAATCCATAGCCAGAATAATAATAATAAAGAATGGTATTACCTCACTCTTCCTTGTGTATTTGGACACACTAAGTAATGAAATTATAAACATATACCCATACCACCATGTCGTCTGGTCGGTTTCACATTGATTTACACATTTCTCAAAACCTTACTGTTTCCAATATTTGTATTTTTGTTTACAGCTGTAACCCTCCTTGGCAGTACTTCAACAAAACTGAAAATAATTTCCTGAAAGTAAACCCTGAAAGTATGATATTGTGCACTCCTTCTTTATTATTGAATTTCCTCGGTTTCACTATTATAATGTGCATTCAAATTCTGAAAAATTACAACTTAAAGCCAATATACTGAAAATAATCATTCTCAACTCCTTCACAGTGGTTAGTAGGAATTTCCTCCAATCAAAAACTCCATGCAGTTTTATTTTACTGACATTAAGAAAAACCTGAAAGTTATTTCCTGAAAGTGTGATCCTTGCACCATAACTGTATATTATAAATTTCCATTTATCTTTTTCACTCTTATTTCATGTGTGTTCACATTATATATTAAATTGTAGCTTCTAGTCAATATCCTTATTTGTTGTGTATCTCCAAAATTGTTTTCCAAGTAACATTATTGCATAAACTTATGGTCACTGGCTCAATTATGTCCATGCATTTATTTCACCGAAGAAAATAAATATAATGATCAACATTCCATGACATAAGTACAATCTCTGTATAACACTCCTTTCAAAGACACAAGCCTAGTAAGTAAGTATTACTCGATCAATAAATTGATTCAGAATAATTTTCAGTAGGTACCTATCACAGCATAATATCACAGTGTGAATATATTCCAGATTCCAGTCACAGATTTCCTTCAATACTCACTTGCTTATTAACTCATGTTTATTTATTTATTTTTGTATGTGTATCTCCAAAATTGTTTTCCAAGTAACATTATTGCATAAACTTATGGTCACTGGCTCAATTATGTCCATGCATTTATTTCACCGAAGAAAATAAATATAAATGATCAACATTCCATGATATACAATCTCTGTATAACAGTCCTTTCAAAGACACAAGCCTAGTGTTACTCGATAAGTAAATTGATTTAGAATAATTTTCAGTAGATATCACAGCATATCACATTTTTCAGTTTTTCTTAGATACCAGCGTTCCGTAATCTAGAGTTTAGCCTCCATTTGTTTGTTTTTCCATCATTTTCTGAACATTTTTCCATTTCTTTCTGATGCAAATTGATAGTCCTGTAGCGGGGTCAATGACCGCTCTGGTTGTTTCACAATTTAAAGTATATGAGGTTTAAGTACTTAATTACACTTAACTTTGTTTAAAAGTT
Source organism: Ypsolopha sequella (assembly GCA_934047225.1). Classification (NCBI taxonomy): domain Eukaryota; kingdom Metazoa; phylum Arthropoda; class Insecta; order Lepidoptera; family Ypsolophidae; genus Ypsolopha; species Ypsolopha sequella. The sequence goes on from CAKOHE010000091.1 coordinate 766,402, forward strand.
ATTGTTATCGTCTAATAGGGCTATGAAAAACTATTATTTCACTTTATGCAGCCTATTTTGATCTTGAAAACACAACTGAAAACGTCACGCCACCATTTTACAACGCAATCTTTCTTTTTGTTTCTGAGCGGTTTTATTTGGGCTTTTAGGTATATTTATAGCACTTCTGAATTGATAATATTCTCTAATGATATACTATAAATAAGACAGGTGGATAAGATATTTTGATATAGTTTTATTGGGGACACTATGACCTCTTACAGAGTCTTACAATAATACCGCCAAAACTGCCAAATGACAGCTGTGTGTTGCCAGCTGTCTCACAATGAATATCCTTACTTGACTATGATTATTTAAAATAACAAATACATGTAATAAAAACCTGTAATAGCTAACAGTAAGAAACTACCAATAATATGAAAACAAATAATTCTGTGAGTATACTTTAAGGTTCAAACTTTCGTTTCATGAAGATTTGGTTTATAACTAAATTCGATTTTTCAACAAATTCGGAATAGAAGAATGTGACGGTTGGGACAATCCGATGTGACGGTCGGGACAAGTACCAAATTAACAAACATACATATATTTTATATATTTATTATCGGATTTTTACATCACTTACTGTTATAATGAAATAGGTTAGGTATTATCCCGCCTCGAAAACTTCAACATTTTCATTAAATTGGCATAGATTTAATTATGTTAAGGTGTGTTAATTCAAAAACCATTTCGAGTTTAGGTTTAATAAGCCGTATTTTAGAACTTGTGGTCTAAAAAACCTCATGATGATGAATATTTTTACAAAAAAGCTGCAACTTACATTTGCTTTCGTGTGACGTCACTTGAGAAATGGATGATTAATAATATGTCCTTTGCTATGAAGAAAAATTTATAAAAATTTGCTTCCAACTGATTTGACAGCTGGATGATAGATGAGTAGACAGACAGAGACAGACCACTCTTTTTATAAGCAATCACAATACGTACGTGCAATCACACATCACAATCAGTACAATGTCTAAAATTCTCAAGTGACGTCATATCGTACAATTCTTTAAGAAACCATTAGAAAATAATGGTCGATTTATATACCAAAATAATGAAAACTAGTCCTAAAATGGCGTATAAACCCTAAAAAAAAAAAACTTTTAGAAATTAAGCTTTGGGAATTCATAGTAAATTCGTTACTTCTCTCTTTCTACCAAAAGCTTTTTTTTATCCGGGTCTTCCCTTAGTCTGGCCCTGGACAGACGTTTTCGCGCTGCCGCGTCATGCAAATAAAAGAAAAACCCAGTAAACCCCAATAAAAACCCCGAAATAAACAAAAAAATATTGTGGATACAGCCATTTACACTCATGCCAGTGATATTTGTAAAAAAACAAGTATTTTGCTACTGGGGATCGTGACGGTTGGGACTGTGACGGCACGGCCGTAGCTAGGGGGGGGGCATTGTGGGGCAATGCCCTACCTTGAAATCACAATGCCCTACCTTAAAAATTCATATTTTGTGAAATAAACGATTTAAAACTGATCAATTTTCATAACAAAACAACAATCTTCAATTTTTAGAGGTTACTTTTGTGCTGCAATAATTTTCCATGTATATTTTCATAGAAAACCAGCTAATTTCTACTTCGATTTCACACACCCAAAAGGCCTTTGCTCAGATATAAATGTGTGAGTGTAAAAACAATTGTAAAATATGTTCATTTAGTTTGTTGGGTGACAAAAATTACGCTAGTTTCGAGGAATTTCGGAAAAATATATTTTTAAAAAGCATTTTTTTGTGTGTAATCGATACAATAATTTATTTTTATTGCTATAAATTGAATATTCACTGATTTCGCGTTGGATAAATTTATGATAAATTTTTTACTTCCGCCCTACCTGTAACCAATGCTGCCCTACCTGAAATTCGACTCTAGCTACAGCCCTGTGTGACGGTCGGGACAAAACGTAACATTTATGTATAAAATGCACTACAGCCCATAGCTACATTAAAATTAGCCAAGTCACTCAGTTTTTATCTCTTTGCTACTTCTAAAACACACATTTTATCATGCATACTCGTTTTGTAGTTCAGAATTAACAAAATTGAATTAAAATGTGACGGTCGGGACGTAATCCCGGCTTCCAATTGTTGCATTATATTATAGAAAGTAACTTACGTTTTTGCTTGGTATTTTCTACAGTAAATCTTTAATATGCCTTCGATTTATTTAAGTCAAGGAATATAATACTAGGCGTCACGTTGAATATAAAAGAGAAAAATAAGGCTTTATTGTGTGACGGTTTGTATTTACTTACTTTTCCTTGGAGAAAAAAGGTTTGAAGTATGTAGATCCAATTCATGCATGATTTGCTTACTTTCCCAACCTTGCCACCGCAGGTTCTTTCACTATTTATTATATTCACTATTTAAGTTCACATCACAACACGCCGATTCACATCACAAACAAAATAGCTGAAGTTTTTACTTTTAAAACCATGGACAATTTCTCTACGCGTTGAGCTTGACTACATTCGATGTTACAATTGAGCAAAAAAAGTAAAATTACAGTTATTAACGAAAAATTTAATCTGTTTCGTAAACTTAAGACTATGCTTATGTACTGTCATTCTAAATGCATATTGAAACTAATCTTTGACTTTTATTTTATGGTTGTCTGGTGTCACTTACTGTGGAATGCCCCTTATATATCCTGGAGCAAAAAAATTACCAGCTATTTATAGAATTACCAAAAGATTACATCTAAACTGAATTATTATTTTTGTTTAAAATATTGTTGTTATTTTGAATATCTTTGTATTGTAACGAAAGTTCTTTATTTTTGATAGCATGAGAGCCAAAAATGTTGCAACAAATTTTATTTATTTATTTATAGCTTATTTCTAGGTTAAATTTTTTTACAATAATATTGTTTGTTTTATTAATTGTCTTCTCCTAGATTGTCCTTGACATAAGCCTCTTCCAGGAACCTCCATGTCTCTCTATCCTTTGCCTCTTCTCTTATCTCGTCTTCCCATCTCCTTATTTGTCTCCCTCTTTTTCCTTTTCCTTCTCTCGGGTACCATGGTGTTATTCTTTCTGTCCATTTATCTTTGCCTTCTCTGAGCATATGTCCAGTCCATTTCCATTTCATTTTTCTTATTGTGCGAGTAATCCCTTCTACTTTAGTTCTTTTTCTAATTTTTGTTAGTTTTACTCTGTCTTTGAGTTTTAGGTGCAGCATACTTCTCTCCATGTTGTGTTGGCATACTTCGAGTTTCTTGATGTTGTTTTTGGTTAGTGCCCATGTTTGGCAACCGTAGGACATGCATGGTAGTATGCACGAGTTGAATACCTTAGTCTTTGCTATGCTAGGAATGTCTTTGCTCTTCATGACTTCCTTCAGGGACCAAAAGCGCTTCCATGAGTTGGCGATTCGTTTTGAAATTTCTTTATCTATGAAATTAATCGGTGCTATGGTCTGGCCAAGATATTCATATTCTTCTACGTATTCTACGGTTTTGCCATTTACGGTAATTTTGGTTTTGTATCCATTTGTCATTATTTTAGTTTTGGATTCATTCATCGTTAGACCTACTTTTTCACTTTGTTCTGCTAGACTCTGGCGCATTGTCTGTATTTCCGAAGGCGTTGAAGTTATTAGTACTAAGTCATCCGCAAATCTAAGGTGATGTAGTCTTGTGCCGTTGATGCTTATACCGTAATTGTCCCATTGTAGGTTGCGGAAGACTTGTTATAATACAGCAGAGAACAGCTTGGGGGAGAGTGGGTCTCCTTGGCGTACGCCTTTTTGTAATTCAAATTCCTCTCCTTTCCTTTCAAGTTGAATATTTGCAGTACTGTGGTCGTATATTTTTCTAAGTATTTGTATGTATTTTGTGTCTATTCCTTGGTTTTCCAGTGTTTCCCATATTACTGTATGTTTTAATGAATCAAATGCTTTATTGTAATCTACAAATGCGATGTAGTACTTGCAGCAGAATTCGTTATATTTTTCGATGAGTTGTCTTAGTACATAAATATGATCCATTGTAGAGAATTTAGTTCTGAATCCAGCCTGTTCTATTGGCTTGTTTTCATCTAATATTTTTGTCATGCGTGCAAGTATTATTTTTGCAAAGACTTTATAAAGGTTTGGTATTCTACTGATCGGCCTGTAATTATTTATTTGGTCCCTCTCACCCTTTTTATGAATCAGGATTATTGTACTTTTTTTCCATTGTTCTGGAATCTCTTCTGTGTTTAGGATGTCTTTGAACAGTTTTATGAGGTGGTTTACTGTTATCTCTAATGTTCCTTTGAGGATTTCGTTAGTTATGCCATCATCCCCTGGTGACTTGAAGTTCTTTTGGGAATTTACTGCTTTCAGGACTTCACTTTTCAAGATTGGGGGGACATTTTCTGTAGTACTCGTGTTTGGTTTTATTATTATTATCCTGTCTTTATTTTTATATAATTGTTTATAAAACTGTGTAGCGGCTTTTATTATTTCTATTCAGTTTTATTTGATTTGTTTTTCATTTTGGGTATCCAGGTGGTTGTTTCTTTTAGTTCTTTAAGTGCCTTCTTTATGCCGCCTGACTTTTCAATGTGGTAGATTAATGTTTCTTCTCGTTTCTTTTTCCTGTGTAGTCTTATGCTGGTGTTTATTTTCTTACTTATGTCAGTTACTTCGTGTCTCTTGTTCTTCCGATCTACTAAGAGTGTTTTCCTTACATTTATTAATTTGGCAGCTTCATGTCCAATTTTGTCTGTGTTTCGTTTGGTTGGTTTTAGTTTGTCACTCAGTTGTTTAATTTCGTTTTCAATTATGTTGTACCTTACTTGTACTGCCTTGATTTTGTCTATATCTTTTAGTTTTTCCTTTAGTTCGTTGAGAAGTGTATCGGGTAGTGGTAGAGCTATAGTTTCTTCTTTTTGTTGTATGTGTTTTCTTGATGTTTTTGGATTTTTGACGTGTAGTGATCCTCTTAACATTCTATGATTTGTGTTAAAATTAGGCAGTTTATTATACCCACGTCTTTAAACTGTCTTCTTCTGTTCGACAAGATAAAGTCGATTTCGTTCCTAACTTTGCCATCTGGCGATATCCATGTCTACTTCCTGTTTTTGCCTTTGTTAAAGAAACTATTCATTATTTTCAGATTATGTTGTTGTGCTAAGCTTATTAGTCTTCTGCCGTTGTTGTTTCTTTTGCCGGTGTTATATTGTCCGATTGTGTTCTCTTCTCCTGAACATGTCTGTCTTATTTGACTATTAAAATCGCCCATCACTATGATGTTTTTGTGTGTTTTTTCCATAGCCGTATTTAATTGATTATAGAATTTATCCTTTTCCTCATTTAGTGCTTGCTCTGTAGGTGCATAGATTTGTACAATAGACCATTTCTCATTGCTTCCTTTGAGCGTTAGGTTTAGAATCGCAATGCGTTCTGATATTCCAATGAATTCTTCCATAGAATCCTTATATTTTTTGCTTATGATGAATCCAACCCCATACATACTAGGTGTTTCTCCCTTGAAGTAGAAGATAAAGTTTTTACAGTCTACTATTTCTTCTCCTGTTCTTCTGACCTCTGAGAGTCCAATTATATCCCATTTTAATTCATTGATAGCTTTTTCTAACTCGCAAAGGGCTTCGTTTGTTCGCAGTGTTCTCGTGTTGAGCGTTGAGATATACAGGATGTCCCGTAAGTAGTGCTCCAAACGAAAACCAGAGACCATGCCCTGTCAAAATAACTCAACATAGGTCTAACAAATGTCGCATGGTTTTCGAGATTTTTGAACTTTTATGAAATTTCTAGTATTTGCTACCCTTAGTTCATTTTTTTAATTTAATTAGTAAAATCGTTTACAGTCATACATAATATATACCATATTTATGTAACAATATCAATGAAAAAGGAAATACTGCGCAAGAGTAATTTGTCAACAGTATAAAAATTAAATTACATTTAATTATCCAAAAGAAGGAGAAAACCATGTCATAAACAATAATGTAAGTATAATTATTATCAAAGTCAGATAATAAATAAGGCACTCATCATCTTTATGTACATAGATTTCAGCATTACAAAATTTGTCAACAACCATTTAAAGTAATCTTCTCTCTTCTTCTTCTCGTGTCGCTGGTTAAACGTAAAGAAATCCTTTGCAGTAGGTGTCTAGGTCAACGGCATTTTCCGTGGCCTTCCAGAGGTCGTCCCAAGTGGCCAGGTCACTTTCTAGAGGTCATACATACGTGCAGGAGTTTAGGAAAGCAGGGCTCATGCAGATGGCGCTTGGTCTAAGCGGTAACTCCACATTTGCACTGCGTTTGGTAGGTATTTGTCTATAATACCCCATCTGCTAAGGATCTCTTGCATTGGCCCAACTGCGTTCAGAGTCGTTTGAGGGATTTCCAGGTCGGCCCAGGCAACCTGTATCCAGGGGCGTTCCCCTGAGGTGACGTAACCATCGTTAGGTGGCAGTCTGTTAAGCCACTATGTTTGATTAGCGCAGAACTTTCCAGGTCTGAAACCAGCCGGCTCTGGTATAGGTTTCTAAAATATTTCTAAAATAAATAGCTCTCCCAAAGTGGTAGTTTTTGCTGTGAGATAATATCACTGATTTTTATATCAGAATATTACAGTAGCAGGGGAATTTTGCCATACAAAAATTTTCGTAGTGGGAGTTTCCAAAGGCTGGGCAGTTTTGCACCGATTTAGCCCGAAAATCCCAATGTTTTTCCACTGAACGATCTTGATTTGTGTTCCTGGAGTGTTGTTGTGTATTTTTTGCACTTTTTGTTGTTAATTCTACACTAATTGCTACAGTTTTTACTAAATATTTACGAGACAGTTATTAATTAACGATGTTCACTTGACAGACCTCAAACGGAAAAAAAAATAAAATTGAATTAAAAATGCACATAATATTGGATCCGTGTCAACTCCCACTGCCTGAAGGTGGTACTTTGAACTCTTTATCTGTGCCCAGTACAGATCTACCAACTTATCTGTGAAATGTCAGAATTCAGAACTACGGCCGCCATCTTGAAAACGCCATTCGACTGTCAATTGTGATCGAGTTTGAATATTCCGTGATATTTATTAAAATTTTAAAGTTTTTCAAGCGTATACCATGCCGAAAGCTTTAAAAAGTGATGCAAGGAATATTATTCTAAACTTGAAAGCATTTTTTGAAGAGGAAGCTCGGCAAAAAGCCCCGATAATTCCATTTCATCAAGTTTATAAACGAATATCTGCTGCCACAGGTTAGTGTTGCTATTATAATGTTTGCATGTTTTAGTTCACTTAAATATTTTAGCTGGCCGGCGAATTATTGTCTTTTTATATATATGTTTCAGGTGTAAGTCAAGGATTGATTTCCAAAATTGTTAAAGAAGGAAAAGTAGCAGAAGAAGCTCACAGTAAAATCGTGACTCCTGGAAAAAGTAGAACACGTAAAAGAGGTTTTATTGATATGGATAATTTTGACCTGGGTGTTATCCGGAGAAAAATTCATGAAATATATTCAGTTAAAAAGGAAATACCTACCGTTTCTAAGTTGCTAAAGGTGTTAAAAGAAGAAATAAATTATCCTGGACAGCGTGAATCCCTTCGCAAGTTGTTGCAAAAGTTGGGGTTTCGTTTTAAAAAAACCCAAACAAATAGAAAAGTTCTTATGGAGCGTAATGAAATTACAGCTTGGAGAGCAAAGTATTTGCAGGAGATTAGAAAAAATTACAATTATCTCAATCCTCTGCCCGTACTATACTTGGATGAGACATATATACCTTCCTCCCACATATGTGGCAAATGTTGGCAAAGCGATGACATTGAAGGAGTATTGGAACCTGTATCGAAAGGACAGAGATATATCATTGTTCACTCAGGAGGGAACACTGGTTTTGTTAAGAATGCACTATTAATATTTAAATCGAACACTAAAAGTGGCAACTACCACGATGAAATGAATAGCGTCAATTTTAAAAAATGGCTGTCTGAAAAGCTGCTGCCCAATTTAACGCAGCCATCACTTATTATTATGGACAATGCTCCATATCACAGCATCCGTTTAAATAAGTGCCCAAATACTAACACATTGAAAATGGAAGTTAAAGATTGGGTCACAAAAAATGGGTATGAATACACAGAAGAAATGACTGAACCATAGCTTTTGGAAGTCGTAAAACGAAACAAACCAGATCCTGTTTACGAAGTAGACTCGATGCTGCATGAAAATGGACATAAGTGTTTACGCCTGCCACCGTACCATTGTCACTTGAACCCGATTGAGCTTATTTGGAGTACCATGAAACGTAAAGTTGCAGAGGTAAACACTGAACATAAGTCAGCAGATATTCCCCGCTTAGTAACGGAAGCTTTTGATTCCATTACAGTGGAAGAGTGGAAGAAACACTGTGACCATGTTCACAAACTGGAAGATGAGTACATGAAACACGACGTGTATTTAGATCAACCTTTTATTGTAAATTTGCAGAGTGATAGTGACACTGAAAGTGATCAAGAGAGTGATACTGATGATCCTAGGCCTGGAACATCTTCTGACCTTCAAAATTATATTCCTGGAGTGAGGCCCATACAAGATGACCATACATACTGTAAACCAGAATTCAGATAGGTTTACTAAAATAAAATACCTACATTATTTTGCATTTACTTTGTTTTATTTAGTATAGGTATTTGTATATAATATACAGGATGGAAAAAATTTAAGGGCCCTGGAGGGGAACTACCTTAAATCCTTTAGTTAGCTCATTTTACTGAAAGGAAACATTCCTTTATTTTTTAAAAGAAACAAAACTGCATTCAAAGATATTCTGAAATTCGCTTGTCTCACCCAGGAATCGAACCAACTAAAAATTAAAAAAATAAACCCTCGCTGTTTTATTATACGAATCGGTAGGATTATTGTTCAGAATAAATTTTTTCTAATAAACATTTGGTCTTACACTCATCTGTTGACGAGATACCCATGAAATTAAATATTTATTACAAGTTCTTTGTTAACAATACTTAGTACTGTTCACTTGTTAGAAGTAATCTCTCTTACAACCAAAGACATCGTATGAAGTACCTACAAGCTTGCTAATGCTTGTTGAAGACTTCAATAAGAAAATCGTTAAATGGTAATAATAAATCTATGCACAGCACAATTCCTTCTTGCACTAGGCGTACAGTTTAAAAAAGGAACGTATTTTTTTGCAATGCGGAGTAACAAATTTGAAGTCCAAACGATAACTTTCGACATTTTTAAAATTGATAAAAGTATTCGTTCGAATTTCAAATTTTGTTTTGTTTTGCTTTCATTCCGTGCTGTCATTGTGTAATAATGGCGTATCATTATTACTTAACAAGTGAATAGTACTAGGTATTGTTAATAAAGAACTTGTAATAAATATTCAATTTCATGGGTATCTCGCACTACAGATGAGTTTAAGACTGAATGTTTATTAGACAAGTTTTATCCTGAACAATAATATGTACTACCGATTTGTATAATAAAATAGCGAGGGTTTATTTTTTCAATTTTTGGTTGGTTCAGTTTCCGGGTGAGACAAGCAAATTTTAGAAGATCTTTGAATGCAGTTTTGTTTCTTTTAAAAAATAAAGGAATGTTTCCTTTCAGTAAAATGAGCTAACTAAAGGATTTAAGGTAGTTCCCCTCCAGGGCCCTTACATTTTTTCCACCCTGTATATATTAGAAATAGAAAACATAATATATTCTGATGGTAAAATATATTTCGACCACTTGATGTAGGTAGTCCGCGTAAGTTACATATACATCATATTTACAATAGTAGTGTATAAAAAGGAAAAAAAAAATTATAACTAATGGTAATGAATTTGGTTTTGATTTTGGAAATGGTGTCATCATTAATATAATCATCATACAAATACCTACCTATATTAAAAGACAAGAAGTCATTTATAATTGTATATTGTTTTATTTAAGAAACATATTTCCTTACCAATAAGGTACGTATTAACCGACTTCGGTAATATTTCGACCGAATATGGCAATACTAGAACGCCACTAACGACATCCTTCAGTTCACAGTTAAGTTGGTATTTTTGTATGTCCTTATCAATTTCTTTATACTCAATATTCTGCGCCTTCATTGCAGTCTGAAAAAAAAGCAAGTTTGTGCAATATGTAGGAAGGTAAATACTACAATTTTTATTGATTTTGCTTTTAAAAGAGAGAAATTAAAATACCTTAACACATTCCTGATAAACTTTAAATATTCCTGAACAGATGTTGTCATCATAATCACCCTTGAGAAATCTCTCAGAAAACCAACTATTAAAGCAATCGTCATATTTTTTTTTTGAGTTCAGTACACTCTTCGCCTATACTATTCATAGTTGATTACAAGGATTCAGAAGGAAAATGTTTCCAAATTCAAATTCTTGAAAATCAATCGTAAAATAACCGCAAAATAAAAATCTGACTTTTTTTCACGGTGTTTTCACTGCCTTACCGTGCTTATGGATAGGGACTCATCGTTATTTTACCAATTGGCACTAGATGGCGTCTATTGTTTTTTTTTTATCTGGTCACCCTGAAATGTGTTATCGAATTACGTTCGGGCTTACGTAGCTCAAATTCTTAAAATATTGTATTCCTAAACAAATGCTTTATTTATAGAATGCTAGATTTTTGCAGTTGGGTATTCCTAATTAATATACAAGGTGACTTTTTGATCATCGTCCAAATTCATACTGGAGGCTTGGTAAGTGATCAGCATCATAAATCGATAACATTTTTTTTGAAATTTGTATAATGAAATTTCGACTTCCCATAGTAATTCACTCCCAGTCCTGAGTGAATCACTATGGGGAGTCGAAATTTAGTTTCATGAATTTTACAAAAATCGTTATTGGTTCATGATGCTGATGAGTTACCAAGGCTCAAGTATGAATTTGGACGATGTTGATAAATTCACCTTGTATATATATTTTTATTGATTTAAATCCAGCCCGGCCAACTGCATCTTTTGTTAAAATGACATTTCAATGTTATGTATGTATGTTCAATGTTAGGTTTGTTTAATGGTAAGTGTTGGCAGAATGAATGAAAGGGAACGTATTTTACGGTCAGCCATTTCTCTTTGATTCATTCATCATTGAAGTTGAAAATTTTTGTGGTAATTTTGTTGTTTCGTGTGTTTCAAAGTGCAAAATAACTACGACTTGGCTACTCCGGACTTTGATCAATCTGCTTATCTTGTTTGACCCCCGCTGTACTCATTGGACTTTTATCTGCTTTTGACTCTCGGTATTCTTTCTGGACTCCGTGTTTGTCCCCTGTTTATGGCGATAAAATGTTCGTGTCTGCTCATAAAAAGTGTTGTCTACCGAACTGTGGCAATTGGTCCGAAGATATCAATAAGTTGTTGAATGGTAGAAGGACGGAATATGACCCCGAAGGTGAGATGCAGAAAATTGCTTTCATATATAATCAGAAAAGAAGGAAATAAAAATATAATACCATTATAATAATGTGTTTTATTTTGTAGCGTTTTAATTATATGTAATTTTCATTGAACTACGAGTTGTAAGAAACCATGATCAGTTTAAAGTTCACTTTAAGTTACTCCAACTACTTTTCTATAGTGAACTTTACACTAATTGTGGTTTCTTGCAACTCGTAGTGAAAGAAAGCCCTTTTGAACTGTATCTATAGAGCAGCGAAGTACCTATATGTGTATATGTATATATATACCTATATATACAGGGTGGAAAAACTGAAAGGGCCCTGGAGGGGAACTACCTTAAATCCTTTAGTTAGCTCATTTTACTGAAAGGAAACATTCCTTTATTTTTTAAAAGAAACAAAACTGCATTCAAAGATCTTCTAAAATTTGCTTGTCTCACCCGGGAACTGAACCAACCAAGACAAATTTTATTCTGAACAGTAATCCTACCGATTCGTATGATAAAATAGTGAGGGTTTATTTTTTTAATTTTTAGTTGGTTCGATTCCCGGGTGAGACAAGCGAATTTCAGAATATCTTTGAATGCAGTTTTGTTTCTTTTAAAAAATAAAGGAATGTTTCCTTTCAGTAAAATGAGCTAACTAAACGATTTAAGGTAGCTCCCCTCCAGGGCCCTTAATTTTTTTCCATCCTGTATATATGTATAAATGTATATGTGCTATAGTGAGTCCGCCAATTCCCGCTCTGGGCGCTGTAATCGCTGATCTTTGAGTGACAACTCTATTTCCGGTCTAATTCATTGAGCTCTTGATACTGTGGAGGCGCCCTGTTCTTCTATATGAATATGTTATTATACAAATACGAGTGATATACGATACACAATGTGAAATATAATATTGTCTTTTTTTTACTTACTTAATATTGTACTTGATGAGAGAGATAAATATATTTAACTTATTGCTTATTATGGCAACACTTGGTCGCAATGACTGACAGCGGTAGGTAAGGTGCCACATTCCGCCATCTTATGTTCTGAGTTTTGTGGTAGTTGAACTGTCAAAGTGCTTGTTTGGGTGTTTAATTTTTAAAGTTTTTGTGCTAAATTTGAAGATCTGCTACTCGATTTAATTGTGAGCCTTAAAAATCTGTAATACAACATGCCGACATGTGTCATTGTAAAGTGCGGTGCATCTAGAAATAAAAATCAACCTCAGTTGACTCTCCACAGGTTAGTAAGCAGTTTTGTCCAATAATGCTCACAAACAGTCACTTATGATTCTACATTCGTTATAAGACTAATACATAGATACCAAAGCATAATAAAGAGAGCTTTATTTCCGTATTAAAAGCCATATTTTGTAATATATCAAGTGTGTTTCTTATGTAAACAAAAACATGGAATAGTGTTGTACCTCAACGAATTGAAATAATACTAGGTTTTATTAAAATTCAAATTCAAAATTCAAATAGTTTATTTTGCAAAGCAGGTATCGATATATACACTTTTTACACGTCAAATTTAATCTAATAAAGAAAATATATGTAATAAAATAATAAATGTACATGAACTAAATTAAAGGTTTATTTAATTTATGTAGCAATATATTTACGATTAAAATGATAGGTAAAATATATATTATACAAGGTAAAATCCAATCAGCCGCCCGAACCCATACCGGATTCGTAGATTTCCAAAAAATGATGCACTGAGAAAAAAGTGGTTGGAGTCTATTGGAGAAGAGAATATTAATCCTCGACATAAAAATTGGTATGTCTGTTCACTGCACTTCGAAGAAAGCTGCTTTAACAGGACACTTGATGTGATAAGGTTACATGACAACTCGGTTCCTTCAATATTTTCAGTAAGTGAAATGTATCAATTTATTGTTGAATTTGATCCAGTTATTGAAACCACAAGTTATTATCATTTTGTATGTTATGTTATCAATATAAAGCGCTTCAAATGTAGTTTATAATATCTTCCTAATTATTAGATAAACAACTAAATAGAAAAAAACCACTTACATTAATCTGGAGTAACAGTAGGTGACCGCTGTCAAAAAAATGTTCCATGTTCCCTCATACAAAAAACATTCATTACTTTTTCAGGAACCCAGGCAATTAAGAAGTAATCCACAGAAAAGTACAGTTTTATGTGAAACAGACAACGTACGAAAAGGTGCTGGTACAGCATCTGTTGTGTTGGCATCATCACATTTAATCCATCAAAATGTTGAGACTCTTCAAGAGGTATATCAATATGTAATTCTGAAATTTATAACTTTTGTAAACAAAGTCTACCTTGCTAAATTTTGTTACAATCAAATGTGTTCAAACAAACGAAAATTGCACGTTTAATGCAGTCCGTCTGTCTACAAATACCTTTATATTTACATTGACGCCTTATTCTGATGACTACTATTTCTTTTCAGATCCTCGAGACTGGAAAAATAAAGATCCTACAAGAAAAATGTAAGAAGCAAAAGCTAAAAATTAAACGACTCAACGAAAAAATTCGGAAAAGGAATAAAAAAATTGCAAATTTAGAAGACATAATTGCAGACCTTCGACAACAAAATCAAATTAATGCAGAACAGACCGTTTTAATTGAAGAATTGGCAGGACCAGAAGATTTTCTTAAAAGGCAAATATTTAAATCCAAAGGATTACCTCTACCTAACAAATACTCGGAGGAAATTAGAAAGTTTGCGTTGACTTTACATTTTCTGTCTCCCAAGGCGTATAATTTTGTAAGGCGAAATTATAACACATGTTTACCAAACTCGAGGACACTATCGAAATGGTATCAACATGTCAATGCGGAACCGGGTTTCACCAAAGAGGCATTCGATACATTAAAAATCAAAGTACAGGGAAATGCGCTACCAGTAATATGCTCTTTAGTTTTTGACGAGATGGCTATTAGAAAATCTCTAACTTGGGATCCAAGAACTCAAAGGTATTATGGAAGAATCGATTTTGGTCATAATATTGACAATGATTGTATCGATGAGGCAAGTCAAGCCCTAATGATATTACTAACGTCCATCAATGGCAGATGGAAATTACCCATTATTTTTTAATAAAATCCCTCACGGGCGAGCAAAAGAGTGTAATTGTGGAAACGGCTCTAAAATTGTGTGAAGATGTAGGTGTCAAGATAGTTACCATTACGTGCGACGGGCCTGCTACAAATTTTAGCATGTTTGCTAGTCTTGGATGTGACGTGTTAAAAAACCAAGACATTACGAGCTTCGCTATATGCAATACTAGAATTCATATATTTATTGATCCATGTCATTGTATCAAATTAATACGAAATGCTTTCGGGGATCTTCGCGTGTTTATAGACTCTCTTGGACGTAGAGTAGACTTTAAATATTTGGAAGAATTGTTGAAACTTCAAGAGAAGCAGGGATTACATCTCGCTACTAAAATTAAGAAAACACATCTGCTATTTCAAAAACAGAAGATGAAAGTGAAACTAGCGACACAATTATTCAGTAGCTCAGTAGCTCAGTAGCTGATGCCCTGGACTATTGTTGGACTGAATTCAAATTGAAACAATTTGAAGACTGCAGTGGTACAATTAACTTTATAAATATCATGAACGACGTTTTTGACGTGTTAAACAGTCATTCCATTCGTCCACCAGGACACAAAAAGGCGATGTGTCCTAGCAATATTGGTATAGTGACAGCATTATTTGAAGGTGCCACCTCTTACCTCAAAAGTTTGAGATTGCCCTCTGGAGAACTGCTAATCAATTCAGGCAGGAAAAACAGGTTTTCTAGGACTTTTAATTAATATGAAAAGTGCACTGTCCCTGTATTATTATTTGGTTCAAGACACTCAAATGCTCAAATATATTCCCCTATACAAAATCAGCCAAGATCATCTTGAGCTCTTCTTCTCAGCTATAAGAGCAAGAGGGGGATTCAACAACAATCCCAATGCGGTTCAATTTCGAGCAGCTTACAAAAAGTTGCTAATAAAAGCAGAAATAAGAGATGAAGGCCTTGGGAATTGTATTCCACTGGAACAAGTGAATATTCTGACTTGTTCTAGTAAAAATCCAATCCAAGTCCTGAATCAGCTTACAGAGAAAAATTCTATGGTGGAAATTCCGGAAGACCACAGTGATTTATATGATACTTACCTTGAAAGCGTAATGAATTCGAGTACAGATACTTATACCGAGAGAGTTGTACAATATATTGCGGGGTTTATTACAAGAAAACTAACGCAATCAATTAAGTGCGATGTATGTGTGTCACTGTTAACTGGAGAGGAAGACGTAAACAGCTTAATATACAAAAAATCAAGAGGAGGACTGAAATACGCTTCTTGTAGTGTAAATGAAATAATAAATAAAACAGAAAAAATATTAAAGACACACCTGGAAAAGAAAGCTAATCCAGAACTGTATTATTTGTACATATTCAAATTTATGACAGAATTTTGTAATGCGGAGAACTTTTTCTGTGACTCTGATCCCGAGCATACTAGCAACCATAAGTTGCTCTTAATAAAAATAGTAATTAAAACGTACCTTGACTTGAGGTTTAGGTACCATGGTCAGAGACAAACGGAAAAAGTGTCTCAAAGACAGTTTTTTAATAAATTAATTTTATTTAGCAATGAATAAATGATAAAAATTTGGAAATTATAGAAATTAATAAGGACCTAATATTTGTATTTTCATTCTTTTCATGATGAATAACTGTATATTTGTAAATGTAACTTTTTTATTTTTCAATTGTAATAATTAAAATATTTTTAATAATGAGTTAAATTTTTATTTTATTTAATGCATATATTAGTATGTTACAAATAACAACAAAATCACATTACAATACAGCCTCCACATAAGTGCTGAAGGAGCATGAGCCGTTTAAGCGTTAGCCGTGTAAGAAGCCCTTGGACTACTCCTATCCTAGATTCTGACCTTAAACAATCTCACTCGATAAGCAAGCGATATGCCCCTGGACCGTGAAAAAAAATCGTAACTAAGTTAAGCTCCCTTAAACTACTATCTCGTTATACTAAGTACAAAAATCACAACTAGTATTAGGACATCCCTAGTATGGCAGCCATTTTATGCGCTAAGTAGATCAAGTTTATGTATGCACCTTTTTTTCGTAGGTATTTCCCTCAGAATAAGGAATACAAATAGAAACCTGGCTAAAATAATACGCGGAGAAAGACACCTATCCTTGATTTTCTTACGACATTTTAGTGCGTTAGAGAGAGATGGATATGTATTAGTTTTTTCTTAATTAAGTACATAGGTTGTCACTAGTTCGTTGCTTTGCTAGTGATGTAACAATGTCGATTTTTGACTACGATAAATAAACCAAATCGAAATGAACCGCGACCAATCTCCTTACCACACATCATATCGTATCAAAGTGTGAAAAAAAAGAGAATGCAGGAGGCACCGACCTTTCTGGTGACATCCTCTTGCTTTGGAAGGAGGCCAAGAGACTTAACAGCAAAGTGGTCTCTGTCTACCCCAGTGGGACACATATTATATTGTGTAAATAAGGAATTAATAAAAGGATAACTTTCGTTTAGCATAATATTTTTTATTAAGTACAAATTACTATATCGTAGGCAGGTAGGTACATAAGTTAAGTCCAAAATTGTGCTTGTTTCTAGTACAAAAAATGCTATAGCTTGTATCAGAGATACAACCGTAAGCTATTTAAGTGGATACTTTTTAAGTCGCCTCTTAACCCAATCAAATAGATGTTCGTTGATGTCGCGTCTTTGTTCAATTAAGGAAGAAGGAATTAATCGCAACAATAGAAATCATAATAATCATAGACTTATAGGATTCGTAATAATAATATTATGTCAATGATGAGCGATGATAGCGCAATTACTACAGAGGTAATTTCATTTTTTTTTATTTCTATCAAATAAACATCAACTTAACTTGAATAAAAACTAATAACAAATAATGAACGATTAAAATACCTAATAACCTGTAATAAGAAATCAAATATGCGCAGTTCAAGTCAATAAGCATTCCCAAAATTCATTTCACGATAGAACTACCCTGTCGAAGTACTTTTATTGTCAACCACTAAGTACGAAAATGTCTTGATCTGCGGAATTTCTTCGTGAAGTCGATCACGGCAGTAACGTGAACGAACAGGCCTTTCAGAACGATTTGCGAACATAGAAGTATGCACTTTTCTAAACCACAGACATCCATAGGTACTGGTTCTGTTGCCTAAAATTGAAAAATTATCGAGTTAACATACTATAGTATAGTACAAGCACGTACCTACAAACAAGATTGATAATGCAATTATACATAATTATTTAAAGGTTACCAATGTGTCTGTATCTGGTAAATATAACGTTGGTAAGGCATCTGCTTTTAAAAGTCTCCATTTTAAATTTTCGTTTGGTCCAAAAGAATCCGACGTAAAGTGTTTCGAACAAATATGACCGCTTTTTTTAATTGCCCAATTTGGTCAAATTATTCGTCTAAGCCATTCACTTTTTAATTCTTCCCTTTTTGGAAATCTGTAACAAAAAAATATAGCGATATTTATTCGGCATTATTTTTCTTTTAACTCGCGCTGCAATTAGGGATTTTCTTTTCTTTTTTTTTACTCTTCCCTAGTCGCTGGGTAGATGGCGCTGAACTTGGTAAGTTACTGCAAGGAACGGAACGTCACATAATTTTTTGATTATTGCATTTGGATGTAATTTTGAGATCGTAAAACGAAACGTACATAAAAAAGTAATTAATGGCATTGTCACATCACATCACAATGACATTTTGAAAATAAATAAATAATAACAACAAGGAAAAAGAAAAAAATAATTAGCAGTCTTTTTATGAGTTTTCTAAGCCAGAAAGAAAATGTCCCAAGAGAAAAAGAAGAGAAGTCTGTGCCTTGTGGATTTGTATAAAAATGGAGGCATACATCTTTTTCCTAAAGATGAAAGTCGTAAAGCGCAATGAGTACAAGCCATGGTACATTTTAAACCTGGACGGACCATAACAAAGCATTCGCAAATAATATGCTCAGCACACATGTCATCAACCAACGAGCGTATGTGACGTGACGTGACGTGACGCAATGTTTTTTTTTTTCAATCGTTTTGGCTTTGGCACCTAGCAACGTAGTCAGTTCAACACCATCTACAGAGTTCTGGGAACCTATGTTTTTTTTTAATACTCAAAAAGAAAACCTCTCATTAATCTATTATCCTTTATGCACGGCTGCCGCGGGAACCAATGTTCGATAGTTTGCCACACGGACTTTAGTACATCACTATACGAAAAAACATAACCTCTCATAGTCGGCAAAAATCTATATAAAACAGGCAAATATCGGTGTAGAATTGAACACGAGTATGATTTACAAGAACTACTATTATTGTTACTGAGTTTTAGGTATGATCCTGAAACTTATTAACATAAAAACTATCAGAACTCACCGATGAAATGATATTGCTTCATTGTTGTTTTTTATTTTCTTCCTGTATGCGATTTACAGCCTTCAATCGCACAAGACATTTTATTACAATGTTAAAAAAACATTCAACACAAACAATAATAAATCACACTTTCACGAATTTTGAGAGGAAGAGCACCAACATATTTAATTTCTCTCGCTGAAGCTGTAAACTTTCGCAAAATGCAATAGACATTTCGATGCCACCAAATTAAGATGTGATGCACGCAACGAACGATATTACAACACAACGATACAATGATGAGACATATTTAATTTGATGGTATTATAATATTTAAAATACATCCAAATTTCATCTATCTGACATTTGAAGGGTTTCGAGGAAAAACAACACTTGTCAAAAAAAACTGAAATTGATTTTTTGTTGTCTATGGCTTAAGATTACTGTCCTCTATCGACATACACAAGAAGTTTTTGGAAAAAATGCTTCAGTCACGAGCTATCACCAGAAAATAAATGTATAGCTATTGGAAAAACAACACAAGTCAAGTCCCTTATTCGAAAAATTGCACTTGTCAGGTGACATGTGTCGTTTTTTCAAAAATTGGAACCATTTAAGGTAATACCCATAAGCCAAGATCGTTATGTCAAATTAAAATAATATTTATTTTGGAAAAAAAGCTCATGTCAAAGTGTTGTTTCCCTTTTTTTCGTCATTGAGGAATATTTTCAAAAAACTAATATCTAGATAAATTGTATATTTATTTATCCTGTTTATTATAAAAAAATAGAAAACTCTGTGTACTAAATAGGTAATGTAAAACGTTTTTTGTCCCTGGTGTAAAGTTTACAAAACCTGACATGTGTTGTTTTTCCTCGAAACCCTTCATTTGTTTGGTTCAATCTAGTGACACACCAGGAAAAAATATAAAGTAAGTGCGGTCCGTCGTTTCATTCACTCGTACACAGGAGTAATTTACGTTAGATGAGTACTGTTGAATGTTGAATATGGTATCTCACAATCCTTTTTATGGTATAGCAACACAGGCGGCTTACTGTCAATTGTTTTACCTCTTTTTTTACTTCTGTCTGCCGCCTTGACTTTGACTTCAGAATTAATTATAATAAATTAAATCCTTTTATATTAGACATCCTAAAGTGCAATCCTGTATATTTATTTTAACAAATAAATCATTGGGATTCTCATCAACCAGCTGTGGGTTTTATTTATGTATCGACACCGAAGAAGATCACGTTGTAGCACGACACGATCCACCTGCCATCCATCAGGTTATGGGCCCAGCATAGGCTACAAACGTGAAATACAAACGAAGTAAGGTGCGTAAATACAATATCTATTGGCTAACTAACGTCAAATATGACGCCGAGACCGAATGACATAATTGACCCGGCTGGTGGTGGTGAGACTCAACAAAGGGCCGGTAATTGTGTTCCGGCGGCTACGAACGTAGCCATGAACATAGAAAAACTGGAAGGTGCATCTAATTATGTTTCTTGGAAATTTATTATGAAGATGATACTTGTCTTGGAAGGACTGTGGGCCAGTGTTGAGGGCACTGATCCCGACATTTCTCGTAGTCAACGAGCATTAGCACGCATTTGCCTAAGTGTGAGACCTTCATGTTATCAATATGTGCGGTGTGCTGATTCTGCAAAAGATGCATGGCACAACCTAAGCAGAGTATTTGAGGATAAAGGTCTGTACAGAAGAGTGTTACTCCTTAGGCAGTTACATACCACAAATTTCAATCAATTCTCATGTATGATGGAGTACATAGAAACTGTGACAACACTTGTGCAGCAACTCGCTGACATTGGAAAAACCATTGAGGACTCCGAGGTAGCTGAGATTCTTCTTAGTGGACTTCCTTCAGAATATGATGCTTTAGTTTCCAACTTGGAGACAATCTGTGTCACTGGGACATTGTCAAGTGAATTGGTTCGCACAAGGCTTTTACAAGAAGATATTAGAAAGACAAATGGAGATTCAACAAACAAAGCATATGTCATGAAGCAGAAGAACAAGCTCAATGTATCCTGTAGCTACTGTAATAAGACAGGACATGTCAAGTCTAGATGTTTTAAACTGAAAAGAGATAGGAAGAAGAAAGTTACTCCAGACACTGACGCAACATTCATAGCTTCTGCATTCCTTGCTAGGGATGACGGCTGGTTCGTGGACTCCGGATGTACTACCCATATGTGCAACAATCGAGAATGGTTTATGAACTATAAAGAAAATAAGTGCAATAATAGTATTATGACTGCTAATAATGAGAAGTTAAAATGTTTAGGATCTGGTGATATCTACATAAGAACTAATGATAATTCGGTAAGAATGATTCAAAATGTTTTGTATGTTCCTCAACTATCTGCCAACCTTTTATCTGTTTTTAGATTAATAGAAAAGGGTTACACGGTTTATTTTAGTCAAGAAGGTTGTAGCATTTATGAAATTAATAGTTGTAAAGTCTCTGGCAACCCAATTGTATTTGCCCCAAATGATAATGGTATTTATAAATTGAATGGGAAAGTGTGTAGGTCTGGTATGTCTTTGCCATCAGTGCACTCTTTGCTTCTGTGTGAAGAAACATCACATAGACAGAAGTCACTGAGTGCTGCAGTCACTGCTGCGTCTACAGTGTCCATGGATATGTGGCATAAAAGGCTGGGGCATCTCAGTTTGTCAGGTATGTGTACTCTTAGAGGTGGTGGTGCTATCGGTATTCTGTTTCAGGATGGAGATGGAGCGACTCTAAAGGAATGTATTCCTTGTCTTCAAGGGAAGATGTCTGCCCAGCCGTTTCCGGAGCGAGAAGCCAAGCGCACCAGTCAACCTCTCGAGTTAATACACAGCGACGTCTGTGGCCCTATCCAAACGAGCAGCTGGGGGGGAGCAAAGTACTTTGTTACGTTCACAGATGACCATACACGGAAAACATTTGGATATTTGCTTCGAAATAAATCTGAGGTAATTACTAAATTTATTCATTTTAAAAATCTAGTAGAGAAGCAATTGGGTTTACCTGTTAAGATTTTGCGCTCTGATGGCGGAGGCGAGTACTGTAATGTTAAGTTTTCAACATTGTTGAGGAATGAGGGCATTATTCACCAAAACACTGTTCCCTATTGTGCACAGCAAAATGGTGTGTCAGAACGCCTTAATAGAACTCTTATGGAGAAAGCTCGGTGCATGATGTTGGGAGCAGGTCTCTCTGAGAAATTCTGGGGTGAGGCAGTCATGACTGCAATTTACTTAAAGAATAGGAGCCCTACCAAGGCCCTTTCAGGACAGACTCCAGAGAGTATGTGGACTGGGTCAAGGCCAGACCTTAGTCATCTCCATGTGTTTGGTTGTGTTGCATATTCGCTTGTCCCTAGTCAAAAGCGTCGTAAACTAGACGCAAAATGTAAAGAGTACATTTTTGTAGGCTATAGCGAAACCTCAAAGGGATTCAGACTATCTGACCCTTTAAATCCTCAAAATGTTTTAATTTCTAGAAATGTAGCGTTTTTAGAAGAAAAATTTTATAAAAATAACATTACCAGTATTAATAATCATGAATTTATTTCTTATGAATTGACTAATGATCACAATTTTATGAATGAATTAAATTCTAGTGATAATAATATTAATAGTCGTAATTTTGAACTGAGTTCCAATTCTAGTAAAAACACTGTGCTGAATTCAAGCCCTAATAAGGAGCTGAATATCAGTAGTGGTACTGTATTGGATTCTAGTCAGGTAATAGAACCAAATTTAGCTGAAAATGACAGTTCCACTGAGACTAAGAGTAACTCTTCGGTGATTTCAGATAGTACTGAGTTGTACTGCACTGGCAGCGAGAACGAAGACGGTTCCACTTCATCGCCTGTTCGCAGCACGCGCCATGAATATGTAACCTCATCTCCCGAGGTGTCAGCTGGAGGGGAAGAGATTGCTGTGCCGCCTGTTGGCTCTGGCACTCGGTCAGTCCGCAGTACTCGTTCTAAACCTCCTGCCAGGTATGCAGATTACGAAACTGATTTTACTATGATGGCTCAGGGTCTGTCATATGAGGAACCTTCCACATATGAGGAAGCTATTTCTTGTCCTAACAGTCAAGAATGGCAAGCCGCAATGCAGAATGAATATGATTCCATTACTGCGAACAAGGTATGGAAACTTGTTGATCGACCACCTCATGAAAATGTAATAAAATGTAAGTGGGTTTTTAAGAGAAAACATGATGCAACTGGTAAATTCGATAAGTGCAAAGCCCGTTTGGTTGCTAGAGGATTTACACAAGTCGAAGGCATTGATTACAATGATACTTTCTCACCTGTTGTACGACATTGTACGATGCGGATTTTGTTCTCTTTGGCTAACGAATTAGACTTAAATATCGACCATGTTGATGTTGCCACTGCTTTTCTTAATGGAGATTTACAAGAAACCATATACATGGAGCAGCCTCCAGGTTTTAGCATTAATAATGATAAAAACAAAGTTTGTTTGTTATTAAAAGGAATATACGGCCTTAAGCAAGCCAGTAGAATTTGGAATGAAAAAGTCCATGTATTACTATCTGACAATGGCTATAGTCAAAGCAAATGTGAGCCTTGTGTTTATGTAAAACGTTTAGGTCATGATATTACAATAATTGCATTATATGTGGATGATTTTTACATATTTTACAGCTCCAAGAAAAATGTATTGCTACCTTTGTTGGAGAATAATTTTAATGTTAAAAACTTAGGTGCTCTCAAGAGCTGCTTAGGTATAAATGTAACTAGAGAAAGACCTAAAGGAATTTTAAAATTAGATCAGTCTGAATACATTAAAAATTTACTGTTACGTTTTGGTATGCAGAACTGTAAAGCCGTCAAAACACCAATGCCTGTAAATTGTAAATTTGCACAGTCAGAAAGTGTTAGCTTATGTGATGATGAAACTTATCAATATAGGCAACTTATGGGATGTCTTATGTACTTGTCAGTTTGCACAAGACCTGATATTTCATATGCCTGCAGTCAACTAAGTCAGTTTAATAATTGTTTTAATAAAACACATTGGCAGGCAGCAAAACGCATACTGCGGTATTTAGCGGGGACAATTAACTACTCTTTATGTTTTATAAAAAGTGGTGAATTTAACTTAACTGCTTATACTGACGCAGACTGGGCCAATGACCCCAATGATAGGAGATCTTATACTGGGTTTGTTATTAAGTTGGGAAGTAACACAGTAAACTGGGAATCACGTAAGCAGCGCTGTGTCGCACTCTCAAGCACAGAGTCAGAATATTTAGCAATTGGTGATGTCTGCAAAGACATTTGTTTCATTAAAAATTTCTTATCAGAGATTATACCTGGGAACATCAATATCATTGTTTATAATGATAATCAAAGTGCACAGAGACTGTTAGAAGTAAAAGAGTACTGTCATAAACGCACGAAACACATAGATATAAGGTATCATTATGTGAAAGATTTAATTAGAAATAATGTGATGTCTATAAGATACTTACCTACAAATGTAATGATTGCAGATGTCCTTACAAAACCTTTGTGTTCTATGAAGCATGCTGAGTTCATTAGCAGTATGAACATTAAATAGATTATGTATATTATATGTAATTGAAATATATTTTATACATGCATGTGCATGTTTAAATATAATGTTATGTACTTAATTGAAATGTATGATGCATGCATGAGAATATGCATGTAAATATAAGTGTAACGTGTTTATGCAATTGTATATAAAATGTTAGAATTTGGAATGTATATTGATTGCCTGTAATATTTAGCACATGGAAATTGTTTCGTTTGAGTATTTTTAACATAACTTTCGGTTTGTGAGAAGGGGAAGTGTTGAATATGGTATCTCACAATCCTTTTTATGGTATAGCAACACAGGCGGCTTACTGTCAATTGTTTTACCTCTTTTTTTACTTCTGTCTGCCGCCTTGACTTTGACTTCAGAATTAATTATAATAAATTAAATCCTTTTATATTAGACATCCTAAAGTGCAATCCTGTATATTTATTTTAACAAATAAATCATTGGGATTCTCATCAACCAGCTGTGGGTTTTATTTATGTATCGACACCGAAGAAGATCACGTTGTAGCACGACACGATCCACCTGCCATCCATCAAGTACAATGGCTAATGCCCAGTTCTTATTTTAGTCAGGTTTCTATTTGTATTCCTTATTCTGAGGTATTTCCAGTCCATTCGGGGTACGTCCATGGTCTGGCCATGTTCACCAGGCAGACGACATTCGATTTTAATTTTTTTATAGACTATTTGATGAACTTAATTTAAAGCAATTTCAGTTTTATGCAGTCAATATTTTTTTATAAATTTTTATATTTTCGTTACTTGTGACGTCATTTGTTTCCCTAAGGCTTAATCAACATTATCCTTTGCATTAGTAAAAAAAAAAATTTGGCATATGACAAGCGCTAGGGATGTAGTAATGCAACATCTTTATCGAACAAAAAGTATCGATACTTACTCGTACCAGTTATTCATTTTTTAGGATTAGACGCAAATAAAAACAGCATTAAGCAAGTAGGTATTTGGTTCTACATGTAATGACAAAAACTTACTTATTTACTTGTGTAAAGAAACAAAACTAATTTTCGAGATGTTTACACAATAAACGGTTTCGTGTAGCTGTAACCTGTCGTGCTAGCTTTTAAAAACTAAAATATTTGTAGACTTCTTTTTTTTAGCACCGTCCTGGGCCAAAATATTCTGGTAAAACGTCCATGCACCATACAATCTTTTAAAACTGTGATAGTACTGCTAACGTTAAAAGCTTTAGTTTTTGGTTTGGTGCCGACAAAACTAAAATTTCTTAATTGAAAAAAAGTTGTTAAATTGAATAAATAAAAGCTAAATTACCTACGTAGGCGTCTCATCAAATACTTAAATCTATTAAGAGCGACCGACACCTACTTGGATAAAAAGTATCGATACCGAAAGTAAAAACTCATGTGTTCATCCCTGGTTGTTGTTGTTGTGGCTTTTATGGTGGTAACAAAATACCTATATGAATACTTTTGATATTTATTTTCTTCGGTTATTGTAAGACTGACGAGATGAATCGTTCAAAAAGACTACTGTGAAGTGCTTCATTCCCTCATGTACTAACAGTACAATAAAAAACCCTAATAAGGTTTTTATAACCGTAAAGGAAAGCCTAAAAAAGAGTTGGTGTCAGCAGGGCAATGTAAAGTATGAGCCATTTAGACGTTTATATTGCTGCGAAGATCATTTAAACGTGAGTTCATTTATTTAAATATTTAACCCTTAATAAGGCGCGAGCCTGTGTGAAAGCTAGCTTAAAATTGATCGTGGATATAGGGTAAATAGACATCGTAGATTCCAAAAATATTTTTTTGAGAGGGGGGATACGTGGTTTTCCCCCCATTTTTTCGGTGGGAAATTATTTCCCTTTGCCCGATTAGGTCTGTGATTTGTCCCAAACGGTGGGAAAATAATTCCCTTTGCCCGTTTATGTAACGTACTTTTAGCATACTTTTGTTGTTTTTGAGATACTAGTACTCGCCCCTGGATTTTGATTCTTTGATATATGTTTTTTATGAATTATATTTTCTCTATTGTTTTTATTACAAAAACCAAGCTTTATTTTCGATGTATCATTATGTTCTATGTATTTCATTACTAAATTAGCAAATTAAAAACAAAACTAAGCAATTATCGCTTTATTACGAAATAAAAAAACATATCAACAACTCCTGCTGCCCTTTACGCTTGTTCATGTTCTATTTAGCCTAGAAATAAATGAAAATCTGTAATTAGTGTAACAGACAAAGAGGAAAATTTGGTCTCAAAAAGAATTTGTGATATTTTGCCATACCTATATGAATTTTGCAAAACACCTTATAAAAACCTATTTCCCGAATATCAGCTTTCTATCCCCAGTATTTTTGGTTGTACGTTGCAAATCACCCACACGCAGTCACGATACTTTTTTATATATGTAATTTGAAAGAAATTACAAGTTGCTATCGGGCAAAGGGATATAATTTCCCACTTTGAAATTCGAACATTCTTAGGGTTTTATCACTTACAGAGACATAAAAATACTATACAGTACCGCTTGAATATAGATATTACATGAAATAGTAACCACAATCTACTTATGGGATTATTCGTAGAACAAAATTTTTATTTTTCACAGAATTTACCGAAAAAGGATCACTTTTTGTCAATGAAATCACACGACTGAACTTTGCTATTGTATTGACATTTCAATTCAAGTTGCCGCCATATTACTAAAAGTGTTGCCAGCTAAAAAAAAAAACTACTAAAGAACTGCACTGTATAGTTGCGTTCAATCTATGG
The DNA here is from genome assembly GCA_934047225.1 of Ypsolopha sequella. Lineage (NCBI taxonomy): Eukaryota > Metazoa > Arthropoda > Insecta > Lepidoptera > Ypsolophidae > Ypsolopha > Ypsolopha sequella. Next base: position 793,688 of record CAKOHE010000091.1, read on the forward strand.
GCTATCTGTCACGTAAACAAAAATTTTGTTTAAAATGGTACTTGGTGGGAAATAATATCCCTTTGCCTTATTAAGGGTTAATAGCCTCTAGCGCCCAATAGTTTTCCTTTTTAAGTTACCTAAATTATTTATTTTTACAGCTAGAAGATTTAGAGAACTACGATTACTGGATTTTAACCAAACAAAGACCATCATTGAAATCTACAGCTAGCCTGAGGCTAACAGCACCAGTGATATATCAACATACTCAGCGGAAGTATGTATTTTTATAAACTTATAAAATAATAAACAGTAGGTAAATAATTGCTCATGTCATGATCATTTTGTATTTTGTTCCAGGATGAAAATCAAACTGGAGAAAACCCAACTTTAAAAAGGTTGTTGCAATCATCTGAAAACTTGCCCAACTCACCTGCTAAAAAAAGTTGCGTCTATGCTACCATACCTAGTTGTTCATCAACATCAACACACCCAGTACAAGTATGTATTATAAAAGCTATAGCCATCCATCCATCCATCAATCAGCTGGACTGTCCACTGCTGGACATAGGCCTCTCCAATCTCCCGCGTCATCCTCATCCAGCCACTACCCACGACGTCCTTTAGGTCGTCGGTCCAGCGGGCACGAGGTCGGCCTACGCTGCGCTTTGCTGTACGTGGTCTCCATTCCAACGCCTTTCGGCCCCAAGTCATCTTGCCGTCGACAAACATGGCCAGCCCACTGCCACTTCAACTTACTGATTCGGCAGGCTATGTCGGTCACCTTCGATCTCTATAGCCGCCATGAAGTTATTTGGAATTAAGTTGTAATACAAATGATCACTGTTTTATTTCAGATAGATATGGCTACACAGTCTAACATCATCAGAATATCAGACAGGAGCACACAGACAAGAAAACTGAAAATACCCAAGCCATCAAAATCATCTGTGGATACTTATTCTGTTCTTGGATCTTTGTCAACATCATGTACAAGCAGAGTGAGTCCATCGTTCTATGGAGGCACTTCAGAGACGGAAGAGACATCTGCAGTTGAGCAGAGAGCAGTTCCAGAAAAAATTTCAAGAGTACAGCTACTTAGATTTATTCACAATAAGCCAAACATGTATATAGGTTTGCCAAAACAATATCTTTGGCTCATAAAGCACATCATAGAACAAAGCAATTCGAGTGTCAAAGAGCTTGATATTATTATCACTTTGTTCAAGATTAAGCTGAATGACTCAATGGTGCGACTCAGTAAAGAGTTTGAAATATCAAGAAGATTAATATCCAAATCATTTGCAATGGGTATTGAAGTTTTGGCAAACTTTTTTCAGAACTTAATTTACATGCCCAGCCCACTTCAAATCAAAATGAATTTGCCTCTTGTTTTTAAAATTAGATTTTCACAAGTTCAATGCATACTTGATGCATTTGAAATTGAAATTGAAAAACCAAGCAATCCACAACACCAAGCACAAACTTGGTCACAATATAAAAATTGTAATACCATAAAGTATTTGTTGGGTTGCACACCAAATGGATTCATATCCTACATCTCAAAGGGATTTGGTGGAAGAATATCCGACAAGGCTCTTGTAGAAAAAAGTGACTTGCTTGATGTTCTTCCACAAAATGCTGTAGTAATGGCAGATAGAAGTTTTAAAGAAGTAGAAGCACTACTAAACTCAAAAAATATAAAGCTCCTTTGCCCACCAAGTGTTTATGCCTCGCACAAACCCACAAAAGACGAGGTTCTACAGACCAAAGTCATCGCTAGCTTAAGAGTACATGTGGAAAGAGTTATAAGAAGAGTGAGAGAATTTTGCCTACTCAAGCCGCACTCTGTGATAAGATAACCCACAAACATGTTGGGTATTTAGATGAAATGGTTATTATAGCGTGTGGTTTAATAAACCTTCAAAGTGAAATAATAAAAAGTGAATAACGACAAATGGGTTTTATTATATTATTTTGTGCTTGAAATTATTTTATTAAACAAGTACAATTTCCAAAATTTCAGTGCATGTTCTAATAGCTCAGTCACTACACTTATATCATAATCCAACCAATGGAAGTGTATTTTTTTATTCATTTCGAACAAAGGGTCTGCTACACACAACAATCCTTTTTTTTTACCTGTTGCATGCATTTGCATTTGCATCTGTCCCCTGATCTTTGGTTTAATAACTTGATCTTCACCAACATAATTTTTTATTGTCCTTTCAAACATTGGGCACTTCACTTCTACGATAAATGTATCTCCTACACTATCAGGCGAAGCTCCTACGATACTATCAATAAGGATAAATCCTGTTTTCTCTATTTTTTTGTTTAAATGTTCTTCAGTTTCTTTTATTACCGCATCCTCCAGTTTCTTGCCTCTTTTTATAGATATAGTTTCTGGCACTTTATATCCTCCTAAAATTTGTTGGACTAATGCACCATCAGCTGTTGTGCATCTTGACACAATATAAATTGGTGAAGCTGTCAATCTCCCCTGTCGCATGTTATGCCAAAGTTTTGAATTTGCTTGCTCCATGGTTTTTTTGCAAATATCTTTGACAACCTCTGCTGTTATTTGACTATCAAGGTCCACTTTATACCTTTCAAAGTTATTATCATTGGATCTTTGTAAATATTCAAGTGTCATGTCATATATGTTGAAACTTTTCTTAGGCTGATCAAAACATATTGCTAGAGAATTTTTCACTTCATGTTTTCTACATTCTTCCAAAAATTTTTTCAACTTGCTTGGGTTTTTTTGTTCAAGGGTAATTTTTTTGGATTTCTTAAAGACATCCTTTGCTTGAAGGGCTTGTAACCGAGCACTGGATAACGAGGGTTTCTTCCAGTAGCACTGCACCGAAGTTGAAGCTGGTTCTTCACTTTTCTTGCTAAGCCAATATAAAAAGACTAAGCTATGCTTACAACCACCGGCGGATGCAGCCATCACACGTTGCACTTACAATAATGTTCTGCTTTTCATCAACTGTGGTTGTCGTTAAATAGTTTTTGTTCGCTATTCTATGTTCTGGGACTACTTTAGCCCTTACAATGCATTAATCAACTGATCTTTTTACTTCAACATAACCCACTGCAGTGTCTAAATAAGACGATCTTGACGCCCTGAAACAGAATACATATGTGAGGTTTAAGGAATGTCGCGAAGGATTAGTGTTTTGCAATAGACATTCTGCCACCGCACTGCCACCCTGTTTAAAGCAATTTATTTCAAATAACTTCACAAGTAACTTACATAAGTGCTTTAGCTCCTCGAATTTCTGCAATGTTATGACTGCTGCTACTGCCCATAAGCTCTAAAATCATTATGTTATCAATTTTAGGCAGATTTGTGGAGTCTGCTCTGAAAAACCCAACATTGGGATTCATTTTCTCGGAGTCCGTATAACGAATGCGATGGTCAGAATAAGTGGAGGTAATCGCAGTCCAGTAGAAAGCGAGGGTCAATGTAAGAGAAAAATCGGTGTCCGTGTGTAATCCAAGTCTATTGTCAAAGAAAAAACCAAATTCGAAACGATAAAAACAAACAATATCAATCAGCCAGGGAGGGGTAATTATTTATTGTTAGATGCCTGAAATACCGAAATTATGGTATTGGCCTGTCAAATTTATGGTACACTAGCAGGCCGTCCCGGCTTCGCACGGGTGGAAATTTTTTGATCTATCCCTAAATAAATATAGCCTATGTTACTCAGGGATAATGTAGCATTCAAATGTTGAAAGAAAATAAGTTTATTCTTTACAAACATACAAATCTTTCCTCTTTAAAATATTATTATTATTATTATTTATGGTCCTACATATGAAACTGAAAGTAATTTGAGGGTAGATTATGTATCGTTGACGGATCACATTGAAAAATAAAAAAAATATTTTGCTCAGGTTCAGTCAGTGGAGTCGACTTCTACAGAAAATTGAAAAATTAATTTAAGCAAAAATGTTTTCTTTCTACTGCAATGTCAATCAACGATAAGGTAGGGCCTTACATATTATTAGTATGAATGAAGTGTGATTAGAAAAGAACTGGGAAAGAAATGGTATTCTCAGTAAGATTTTCAGGATAATAAGCAGTAAATATATAAAACACTTTATTTTCTTGTTTTCGTATGAAAGAATCAGATAAGTAATAATAATTTTAACTAGTACTAGTAGTCTACAAAGCCTCAACTAAAATAATGTTCCTAAATATAAATAAATAAATAAAATAGAATAGAGATTAACATATAAATACATCGAAACGAAGTATTTATTACCTACCTATATAGGTACCTAATAACAAGCTTCGCACATGGTGAAGATATCGACACTAAGAGGGCCGTTTCGTTCTACGAATAAAAACTTCACGTCGATTATAAATATTATTTTTACCAAACTTTCTGTACCATTACCTCCAACAAACTGTGTTAGACCTACTGAGATTGCTTGTGATTGGAAATTTGAATATTATGGTATTTTTCCATACCATACATAATGCATTAATGAAAGTACCTACCTTTAATGGTTCATTTTACGAACACCTGAATTTTGGTACATTTACCATCATTATGGTAAGTGTAACACCACTGGTGTCAACTGTCAAAGAGAAGGAAGGGCGAGACCTCAGCCCTGCGTTCCGAAATAGAATTATATCGCTAAAATCGATTACGAAAGTATGAAGTGAATGGCTTATGATCCATTATAATTCTATTACGGACCGCAGGGCAGATAAATAATGGTTCTTTACTGAGGGCGAGACCTCAGAATAAGGAATACAAATAGAAGCCTGGCTAAAATAAGAACTGGGCATTAGCCATTGTACTCATCTAACGTAAATTACTCCTGTGTACGAGTGAATGAAACACCGGACCGCACTTACTTTATATTTTTTCCTGGTGTGTCACTAGCCCTGCGGTCCGTAATAGAATTATAATGGATCATAAGCCATTCACTTCATACTTTCGTAATCGATTTTAGCGATATAATTCTATTTCGGAATGCAGGGTAGATTGAACCAAGCAAATGTCAGTTGGATGTAATTTGGATGTATTTTAAAAATTATAATACCATCAAATTAAATACGTCTCATCATTGTATCGTTTTGTTGTAATATCGTTCGTTGCGTGCATCACATCTTAATTTGGTGGCATCGAAATGTCTAATGCATTTTGCAAAAGTTTACAGCTTCACCGAGAGAAATTAAATATTTTGGTGCTCTTCCTCTCAAAATTCGTGAAAGTGTGATTTATTATTGTTTGTGTTGATTGTTTTTTAACATTGTAATAAAATGTCTTGTGCGATTGAAAGCTGTAAATCGCATACAGGAAGAAAAGAAAACAACAATGAAGCAATATCATTTCACCAGTGAGTTCTGATAGTTTTTATGTTAATAAGTTGCAGGATCATACCTAAAACTCAGTAACAATAATAGTAGTTCTTGTAAATCATACTCGTGTTCAATTCTACACCGATATTTGCCTGTTTTACATAGATTTTCCGCCGACTATCAGAGGTTATGTTTTTTCGCATAGTGATGTACTATAGTCCGTGTGGCAAACTATCGAACATTGGTTCCTGCGGCAGCCGTGCATAAAGGATAATACCGCAGATTAATTGCAGTGCGAGTTAAAAGAAAAATAATGCCGAATAAATATCGCTATATTTTTTGTTACAGATTTCCAAAAAGGGAAGAATTAAAAAGTGAATAGCTTAGACGAATAATTAGACCAAATTGGGCAATTAAAAAAAGCAGTCATATTTGTTCTAAACACTTTACGCCGGATTCTTTTGGACCAAACGAAAAGGACATCATTCATTTTGGGCTAAATCTGAAAGTGCCGGCCAATTAAAAATAATGTTATATTTCGTTAGAATATGTAATTATATTTATTTGTTAATATGAGACCAAAGCGGTAGGGTCATTCTCTGCTTTATTATATGAGTTTGAAAAATCGATATTTTTTTTCTGGGCTAAATATGAAAGGCCAAACAAACAAAAATAATGTGATGTTTCATTAGAATATGTAATTATATTTATTTGTTAATGCAAGACCAAATCAATATGGCCATTCTCTGCTTTACTATATGATTTCGAAAAAATCTATATTTTTTTTTTCCTAAATATGAAAGTGCCGGTCAAACAAAAATAATGTTATGTTTCGTTAGAATATGTAATTGTATTTATTCGATACTATGAGACAAAATCTGTAGGGTCATTCTTTGCTTTATTCTGTGAGCAGCGGTATTAACAAAAATGCGGACTGGAGATTCCAATGTAAGATTAGCCTCAATATTCAAAATATCCAAATCAACTCTTCAAAGAATGTTGAAGAAAGGTCGTGAAGCATTGATGGCGGACTATGTGCCATCACGAGTTGTTTTCGACCACATGACCCGTGAGGAAGTAGTACAACGAAACTTGATAGTCGCAGAAATACTTTTTGGCAACCCAGACAGTCCTATCAATGAAAGGAAAGCTGTGACAATGTGCGATGGTACTCACATCTATCACCAAAAGAGCTCTAACTATTTCTACCAACGGAAATCGTATAGTAGTCACAAGTATCGTCACCTTCTCACACCAATGTTATATTATGTATGCTGTGATGGCATATAATAGAGGTTTCTGGACCTCATGCTGCAACGATTTCTGTTGCGGTGATTATGAACAACAAGGTAGATAACGAAGAAGGCGGTTTACATTGGTTCTTTAGGCTGGGAGACGTATTTATTTTAGACCGTGGATTCAGGGGACTTGGTGAGGCCCCTTGAAGACTACGGCTACGTAGTACATATGCCGGAGACAAAGAACCGAAGGAAACTGCAGCTTACCACTGACCAAGCCAATAAGTCTCGGCTTGTGACCATTTATCGTTGGGTGGTTAAAGTCATAAGTTGTCCACAGTAACCGATCACTAAGACATATGATGGACTACTTAAGAATTGCTGCAGCTCTTATAAATGACTTCCATGTCCTGATTGACAATAATGTGCATGCTAATGAGTTTTTAAGAATTATTAATGAAAGAATAACTCTGCCTAATATATTAGCAGATCTTGTCATCACTAATAACTACAGAAGAAGGAGAGCACATTTCTAGTCGATGACAGCCAATACGTGAGAATTCGACCAGTTCCCCAGATTTACACAAGAGCAACTGACATTGTTTACCTTGGGCAGCTATCAAATAAAGCAGGCTCGAAGCTGTTATGGGGAGCATATTCAATCTGATGGTGCGTTTATCATAGAGCTTGGTGGGTACGTGCCAGCCCAAGAGGTTCGGGAACTTAAAGGAAGAGACCTTTGGCTTATAAGAGGTTGCATACAGTCAAGACACGTTCAAGCCAAAACTTACTACGTGTACATCACCATTGAGCCTACTTTACTTGGAAGAGAAGCAATTCCTCATTACTACTGTAGCTGCAATATTGGAAGACGTACATTAGGATGATGTGCACACGTTATGACCATCATATGGTACATAGGTTTTGCGCAGCATGATCCCACCATAGTTCCACCGGCAGATGGTCTAGAAAATATGATAGTCAGACAGAACGAATATTAACCTTTTTACTGTTTTTTTTTGTCAAATAAATGTTTTATTTCATGTAACCGTTTTTTATTCAGATTTAAACCAATTAAATAATTATCTATTAAGTTAGATAAGTGAAATTCAGGTTATTTTATCGAAAAAGTATGAATATGACCATTTACAGCTGGTGAAAGAGTACAGGGAATAACCCTAGTGCATTGATCTCATAGTAAAATAGGTTCAAAACATCTTTTCTGCACAATAAATCATCAGTAATGTGATATTTTTTCGAAAATTATTACAAAAAAAATAATTTTCGAAATCATCTAACTAAGCAGAGAATGACCCTACACCTTAGGTCCCATAGCAACAAATCAATAAAATATCACATTTTATCGAAATATAACATTTTTATTTTTTGGCCGGCACTTTCAGATTTAGCCCAAAAATGTATGAACGCTGAATGATGTCCTTTAAAATGGAGACGGTTAAAAGCAGATGCTTTACCGACGTTGTATTTACCAGATACAGACACATGGGTAACCTTTAAATAATTATGTATAATTGCATTATCAATCTTGTTTGTAGGTACGTGCTTGTACAGTGGAGACCACATCAAGCTGTACACTTGCAGTACGACATTAGCCCCTATAGAGATGAACATAAGATGGGTACAAAGTCCAATGTGTCTTACTTGATGCGGTCTCCACTGTACTATACTATAGTATATTAACTCGATAATTTTTCAATTTTAGGCAACAGAACCAGTACCTATGGATGTCTGTGGTGTAGAAAAGTGCATACTTCTATGTTCGCAAATCGTTCTGAAAGGCCTGTTCAGAACTTGTACGTTACTTCCATGATCGACTTCACGAAAAAATTCCGCAGATCAAGACATTTTCGTACTTAGTGCGACTTACAAAGTATCCACTTAAATAGTTTACGGTTGTATCTCTGATACAAGCTACAGCATTTTTTGTACCAGAAACAAGCACCTGCCTACGATATAGTAATTTGTACTTAATAAAAAATATTATGCTAAACGAAAGATATCCTTTTATTAATTCCTTATTTACACAATATAACATGTGTCCCACTGGGGTAGACAGAGACCACTTTGCTATTAATTCTCTTGGCCTCCTTCTAAAGCAAGAGGATGTCACCAAAAAGGTCGGTGCCTCCTGCATTCTCTTTTTTTTCACACTTTGATACGATATAATGTGTGGTAAGCAGATTGGTCTTGGTTCATTTCGATTTGGTTTATTTATCGTAGTCAAAAATCGACATCGTTACATCACTAGCAAAGCAACGAACTAGTGACAACCTACCTAATTAAGAAAAAACTAATACATATCCATCTCTCTCTAACGCACTAGAATGTCGTAAGAAAATCAAGGATAGGTGTCTTTCTCCGCGTATTATTTTAGCAAGGCTTCTATTTGTATTCCTTATTCTGAGGGCGAGACAGTACTTATGTTTGTGTGGGTGTATATTGGACGTTGTCAAAATGTTGCATTAAGAAAATTATTTTGTTACGTATTATGCAAAATGTTGGCTAACGTTGATGGAAATGGGTATTATGGGTTGATTCATAAATATTTTTCACTTTTTAATATGTGGATGGCCAAAGGGCACATTCCCTGTGTTCAGCCATAGGATAGGGTCAAATGAAGGTCATAAGTTAAATTCTAAAAATATCTATAATCTTTAGTTAATTTGCCGCAAAAATAATGAAATATGGCCAAATAATGTATTATCTCGAAACAGTTTTGGAATTAGCACTCCTTTTGGCTTAGACTTCCCATACCGAATTGCAAATCGCTGACATTTCGTTTCAGGTTAGTATTTTGGAAGGAAACATATTCATGAACCTATAAAAATACTGTCTTAATCAGAATAACAGCATTTTTTTTTTGAAATATGCCCGAATTGCATATGATTTTGGTATGTATTACGTTTGTATGGATAATTAATTTTGCACCGACCTCTTAACAGAAAGTAGTTCACTCCCCGCAACGGCAGGGAAGGGAAGGGAATTCTATTTAGTAACGCGTTTTCGAACTTTTAAACGCGTATTTCCACAAATTACGGTGTGGACATATTTTGATTCAGTAAAAGTACACGGGCTAAAATAACACTAGGTATATATTCTAGTTTATTTAGAAGTACGTGTCTACTGTTTTTAATAACTTTAGAGAACTAACTATATGGTATTTGCAAGTAAATTATGATATTTGTATCCATTATAAGGATTTTTTTGTATTGAAAACCAAAATTTGGTTTTGCATGTTACTTGAGATGTTGTTTTAAGGCCTATTTTATGGTTTTTTATATTGAAGCGATGCTTCTACGAAACCAATAAATTGATACTAATACCATTATTATGTTAAAGAAATTATGTAAATAATAATTTAATCTAAAATGAAGTGTAGAAGAGCTAGATCGTCGTGCACCCAGATTTTGGGTACTTCAGAGAAACACCCGGGCAGTGCTTGAGTCTGCATTTTGAATAGCATGGTAAGAGTGTTATAGGTAAATAATTAATATATCCACAAATTTTTGTTTTATTTAATGAATCAACATCCTATTAGGTTTGGAATAAATTTTTATAATAGTAAGGGTAAAAAAAAAAAAAAAAAAATTAATTGGAAAAATAAAGGCATATGGATACTTAATAATAAATTAACACACCTAAGGTTCGCAGATGACATTGTCCTGTTTAGTGAATCCGCGACAGATTTAGAATCAATGCTACAAAGATTAAACTCTGAAAGCAAAAAAATCGGCCTACACATGAACGCATCCAAAACTAAAATTATGTCAAACAGTCATAAGAAAACAATCAAAGTAGAGGAAAAGCAGATAGAATATGCAAATGAATATGTGTATCTAGGTAAATTGGTGTCCTTTGATGCAAATAGCAATGAAAACGAAATAGACAGACGAATAAGTACAACTTGGAAGAAGTACTGGGCCCAAAAAGAAATTCTGAAAGGGAAGTATAGCCTCAACATAAAAAAGACAATAATGGATTCTTGCATTCTCCCAAGCTTAAGTTACGCTAGCCAGACATGGGTCTTCACTGAAAAAGTAAAAAACAAAATTTCATCTTGTCAGCATGCAATGGAACGTAGTATTCTGAAACTTAGAAAAATCCAAAAAACGAGAAACACAGACATCCGCATGAAAACCAAACTAACAGATGCTCTACATTTTAGCTTGAAACAGAAGTGGAACTGGGCAGGGCACCTGTCAAGGTACAAAGATAAAAGATGGACTTACCAAACAACTAAATGGCAGGGCCCAAATGGCAAAAGAAATGTGGGGAGACAGAAGAAGAGATGGGTCGATGACATAATAAATATTGCAGGAAAAAGTTGGATGCATACAGCCAAAGACAGGGAAAGGTGGAAAAGAATGGAGGAGGCTTTTACCCATAGAGAGGGGCCACATAGCAAAGAAATTAATAGAAATAATTATAATTAGATGTATATATTTTAAGAACTGTTAAGTGGATAATAAAGCTGTAATAATAATAATAATAATAAAGGGTCCCACAGTTCGTATTTCTCTATGCATTCAATAAGCCAGCCAACTGGCAATGCTTTTAAGTGTTCCATGTTATACTTTGGCTCATAAAAGTCCTTGAAAATGATGTAATGAAAACAATTAACTAGCATACTATCTTTTGTACCGTGGTACGGTACCAATTTCTCTGCATCTGGGATAAGTTCTGGATTAAGTACCAGTCTTAATTTTTTACCGCCTGCATCTGTAATCAGTTTCGCTAGTATGGCCTTAGTAAGGATTATGTGTTTTGAAATCTTATACTTCATGTTGAAATTGTGCAAATAGAAGTGACAACCATTGAAAAGACGTGGTAATTGCTTGCATTTGTTGTATCTGGCATTTTTTGGACCATTGTAGGTGGCCTTGCTGACTCCAAGTACTTCATACTTTTCAAATGATTCAAAGTTTTCTTCGGTGGAGTCAGTTATCCAATCTGAGCTTATAATCCAGAGTTCATTTGTGATAGCTTAAAGGACTTCCAAGGTGGATGTGCAAATCAACTCGTCTTCTGTACCAACAATCAAATGAGTCACTTTTTTAGAGAATTTTACTTCGATATGTAAATTCTCATGACTTTTTATTAATGTTTTCAGTTTATTGAGACTCGCTATCTGTGAATTTTAAGGTTTTGGTAACAGCCTGTTTTGGGCGAGACTTCTCAATTTTTTTTACAGTTGGTGTTTCTCCTTCGTCCTCGTTTTGGTTTGGTATTTACTTGGTCGAGATTTTCAGAGGGTTTGGAGACATTTTCCTTGGCAGTGGACCGCTTTGGATCAGGTTTTTTACGTTTGTTTTTAGAATTGAAAATATCGTCCAGTTCCTTAACTGAAGCTATTGCGGAGTTCACGCATGGGTCTGCAAAGGTTTTGCAGCCATCGAGCGACACGTTGCATGTAGGACATCTTTTCAACCCCTCAAAATGCTCGGAGCAAATCATATGAAAACATGTGCTCAAAGTGATTGCATTTTCGCACAGTTTATAGCAAATTAAGCAAGTATACTGAAGTTGCACGTCTTCCAGGGCTTTCAGAAACTGTTTCAGGTGTTTCTGTTGTTTCTGTTTTGCTTTTAATGCTTTTGACGACATTTTGATGAAAGTTGAAACGAAACAACCCCTCGTCTTGCTTTTTTTTTTTTTTCCTCAATTTGTCCCATTTTTGGACAGGCAAAGGTATCTAAGAGACCATGATAGCCTTTTCTTTGGTGTTGTATTCTCTTCCACATTGTTATTATATTAGGCAAAAGCCTCGTCTGATACGATATTTTATTAATAATTCAAGTCCTATGTTGACGTCTCATCCAGTAGGTAGGCCTAAAGCCTCATTGTCGTATCCAGTATTAAATCAATCACACACAATGTGTGTCACATATTTATCAGATGTATTTGTTCTTCTTTAGATGTCCGTCATAGTAGCGCAAATGAATTCAAAAATAGGGAAATATGTTGCAGAATTTTTCAAAATTGTCTTCAAGTCACGCGGGATATTTTCAGGCTTTTCATAAATCTTTAAAAAATTGTCAATTAATAATATCCTAGGGATTCCAAAGGAGGTCCTTACTTTGTCAGAGAATAAGTTTAAACTGTATATTAAGCAGGGCCTATTGAAAAAGGCATATTATAAAATAAATGAATATTTGGATGATGGTGAAGCATGGTGTTACAGTGATAATGATAGTAAGTTATAATTTAATTAAATAGTATAATTTCTTAACTTATGATTCCTCTAAGGTGTAAACATTAATTGATTACAGACTGTAAAAGGAAAAGGACTATATGAGACAGGTAGACAAAGATATATATGTTTTTCTTTTTTTCATTAACCTGAATTCCTGCTGTCTTGTATTTTCTTATCCCTTGGTTAAAGTAGATATAAGTCATATATTGTATAGCATAAGTTTTATGTTGAAAAAAAAAGACATGATCTTGCTAAGTTTCTTGCCCTTCTTCTTAGCAAGACTAATCGAATGGGCGGAGGTAGGCATGTATTTATATATGTAACCTATTAGTATGTAGTATATAGGATGGGATTTGGTCGGCCGCCTGGATTCGTGCTGGGGGCTCGGTTGGTGATCATTGAACCTTGTTCCTGGGGCCGTATTTTTGGGTCGTTCGGGTTCGGTTCGCGTGCGGAAGTGTATGCCTGTCTCATCTTGCAAATGACAAGTTCTGATGTGCAACGTTGGATGGGTATGTGCTTTCGCGCGTGGGTTGGGAACGAGCGATTCGGAAATGCGGCTCCTGGTCCCTGGCCGGGTCTCCGGTGTGGGTTCGGGCGGCTGATTGAATTTTACCTTGTATAATATATATTTTACCTATCATTTTAATCGTAAATATATTGCTACATAAATTAAATAAACCTTTAATTTAGTTCATGTACATTTATTATTTTATTACATATATTTTCTTTATTAGATTAAATTTGACGTGTAAAAAGTGTATATATCTATACCTGCTTTGCAAAATAAACTATTTGAATTTGAATTGCAAAAGCAGGACATTCAAAAAATATATGATCCAGCGTTTGATCAGAGTCTTCAGAGCATTGAGTGCATTTGGGTGAATTAATTATCCGCAAACAGTGTAAATGGGCGTTGATTGAAGCGACAGTGTCTAAAACGAAGTCTACAAATGATGGAGTAAAACTTGCGACTTCTAGACTTTGTATTCTTAAACCAAGGAGTTCTTCCAACTTCATTATTATTAATTTGAGCGAACCATGAGCCTTTTTGAGCCAGGGTTACATGATACATGGTTACATGATAAATTGCGTGCCACTCGTCCAACATTTTTTTCCTCATTATTGTAACCAAATCGGAATATGGAATAGCAATATTCTGTGTAACGAACGTCATTACATATCAGTACACCAGTCTCTTTAGTCTGGCGTAATATAAGAAGATTTCGAGGATCACTTAATATCCAGAATATTACCTCCAATGATCCTGATTCTTGGGTAGGGGCTTTCGCTGAGAGGCTTGCTCCCTCTTGCCCTCCGAATATTCCTCCTGCTGCTTCACACCCTCCTATTTCTCTTCACTCATGTCCCAGTAATAATTTCGATTTTATAAATTCTCCTTTCTCTTTAAGTGAACTGCAGTGCGTTTTACATGACCTCGTAGATTCCACCCCAGGTATTGATAGTATTCCTTACTCATTCCTAATTCATTCATCAGAATCCACAAAATTATTTTATCTAAATTTAGTTAACCACTTTTATGAGAGTGGGGTTACTCCAGAAGAATGGAACACCCAGATCATGATTCCTATCCTAAAACCTGGCAAGGATCCTACTGATCCGTCGGCTCATAGGCCAATAGCCCTGTCTTGTTGCCTGGCTAAGATTTTAGAGCTTATGGTAAAAAATCGATTGGAGTGGATAGTAGAGAACAGATGCTTACTCGCTAAATCGCAATTTGGTTTTCGTAAGGGCATGAGTACTCTAGATAGTCTAAGTGTCTTAACTACAGATATTCGTATAGCTTTTATGAAAAAAGAATTCCTCGTCGGTGTTTTTCTAGACATATCCGCTGCATATGATAATGTTCGTCTTCCAGTTCTCAGACAAAAACTACAACACCTAAATATCTCAGAGAGGATGATTCGTATCATATGTAGCCTTCTTATGAATAGATCTATACAAATCAAAAATAATAATTCCTGAGAAATGTCTGAGAATTGTTGTAGGTGCTATGAGATCCTCGCCTAAAAATGCCTTGCAAGTTGAATGTGTTGACCCACCTCCCCACTTACGTAGACAATATTTATCAGATAGGTTTTTATTCAAAATTGCTCAAAACTCCAACCACCCTCTTTTATCAAAGTTAGAGTATTTACACAACCTTGTTTCTCAAACTGGCCTTAATTCAGAATCTGCTCTTCCTTGTGTTTTAAGAAGCTATATCAGTCTTTCTAAAATTAATCATCCGACTGTTAAATACAAATCAAGCCCCCATTCCATATTCCGTACAAAGCCTTAATTATGGAACCGTCTATCATTTCTAATTTTGGCATAGAAAAAGGCTCGACTATGGCTAATAAATCCTTTAATTACATTCTAGAAAAAGACTGGCAGGGTTGGCTTACTATGTTCACTGATGCGTCCAAGGTATCCGTCGAAAATAATGTTGGAGCCGCAGTTTGGATTCCCAAATATAACATTATTCTCAACTTCAAATGTCCCCCTGAAGCCTCTGTTTTCACTGGGGAAGCAATTGCAATTTTGGAAGCAATCTCATATTCAAATTCTCATAAACTCAATAACACAATTATGTTTTCGGATTCTTTGAGTTGTCTCCAAGCAATTTTGTCTAACCCTTTTAAGAGCAAGTCTCGCTTCCCTGTAATCCTTAAAATCAGAGAGGCGCTTTTTATGTGCAAAGAACAAAATATTAATATTGTTCTTGCTTGGATCCCAGGTCATCATGGCATTTCAGGTAACGAAATGGCTGACTCATGTGCTAAAGACGCAGTAGAAATAGGTACTTCTGTCCACCTCGTAGTTTATCACCATGATCTTCTGCCTCTAGCAAAATCCAAGTTAGATAAAACTTGGTCCATGTTATGGAAAGAATCCCAGAAACACACAGGCAGACATTATGCTGCTATTCAGCCTGATTTTCCGCAGCGTCCGTGGTTCTTTAAATACCGTGATGCTAACAAGATGTCCACATCCATTGTTTGTCGCCTTCGACTAGGCCATGTATTTTCTCCAGTTTTCCTGACAAAAATCAGGGTGAGGGATCATTCCCTCTGTGAATGTGGTTTATATGAGGGTACTGTAGATCATGTTTTTTGAGTGTCAAAGATTACAATACTCTTTATACGACTCACTCCCTTCACAAATCCCTCGTCCCATCAACTTCAACTTTTTACTGACTTTTGTAAATAATCCTCTTATATATATACGTTGTGTAAATTTATAACATTAAATAATATTAAATTATAAAAAGAATTAATTCTTAGAGTAATAATCTTAATATATATAGGTATATCTTTAATATACACAATATATATATTTGGTATTCATTACTGTTACCTAAGTATATTAATATTTATTTATTTTGTTGTAAGTACTCATAGATGTAGAAGTTTACTATATTCTATGTTTGTAGTTTCACGCTTGAAAATTCAAGTATAGGGGAAAAAAAAAAAAAAACTCTGTAATAAGCTTTCTTCCTATTATTCTTTTCGCTTAAAACAAGATATTGGCGGAACTAATGTGCGCAGACACGTTTAAAGAAGCCAGATAAAAGGGCTAATAATAATAACGTCATTATTGACAGTTAGGTTATTTTGGATACAATAAATCGATAGAAGAAATCGTTTTTGCTAAATAATCTGCTTTTTCATTTCCTGTAACTCCAATGTGTGCTGGAGTCCAGATAAAAACAATATTGACGTTTTTGTGAGCTAAAGAATTCCAGAGGTTTCTTATTTCATATATATATGGGTTAGTATTAGTATTGAAGTGATTATGTTGTAACGCTTTCAAGACGCTCATGTTGTCTGTAACAATCACCCAGTTATAAGATTCATTCAAGTACTTTTCTACATATTGTAGTGCAATTAATATGCCCAAAGCTTCTGCTGTGAAAATACTCAAGGAATTAGGTAATTTTCTTCCATGACCAATTTGCTTGGTTATGTCATATATGGCCATTGAAACTGTGTTGCTGTTTTTTGATCCATCTGTATAAACATGACGATAATCGTTCCATTCAGATAAAAGTTCATAAACCTCCTGCTTATTTTGCAAATCATTTTTCATAATGATTTTCAAATCACAAAACTTACTTTGGTAAGAATCAGTATAACATTGCCATTGAAAGTCTGTTTGATATATCTTGTATTGCTGATCGTAATCATGTGAAAAGCCTTGAAGAATAAAAGGGTCATTTGAGGAAGCACTTAATGTGCTATGATAATGAATAATTTTTTTAATAAGTGGATGATGCTTGAGAGTATACAGTTTCAAAATGAATTTATATTTTAAGTAATTAAATCTTATCAAAATGGGAGGAGTGTTGCATTCTATTTGCAAAGAATTGACTGGTGTAGTTTTCATGGCTCCGCAAATGAGTCGAAGATTTTTATTTTGTAAGATATCAAGTTTTTTGATATGAGCATCATTTGATGCTAAACAGAAGTAAGCATATTCAAGATGGCTACGAACCAAAGATTTGTACAACATTAATAATATTTTTGGATCAGCTCCCCAATAAGTCTTAGCTAGACATTTTAAAATGTTAAAAGCTCGATTAGCTTTTCCAGTTATGCATTCCAGGTATTTAACCCATGATAAATTACCAGTAAAAATTACACCTAAAAACTTGACAACCGATGATACAGGAAGAGGGGAGTTATTGTAGCAAATATTTACATTATTGAATGTTCTTCCTTTATTGAAGACAACCACTTTAGTTTTATCAAAATTAATCTCTAAATTTAAATATTGAAAATAAGAATGTAATTTTTCAAGTGCAGCATTTAGCATGAAACTAACATTACCAACATTATGTCCAGAGCAATAAACTGCTAAATCGTCAGCAAATTGCAAATTGCTTACGTTTGAACCAAAAACAGAATTTAATTTATGCATGTACAAAATAAATAGTACATAATGGACTAATAATTCCACCTTGACAAACTCCTTTGTATGATATTCTTGGTCCAAATAATTTGTCATTATGTTTTACAAATACTTCCCTGCCCTATAAGAAGTTACATATCCATTTTACAATTTTTTCAGGTATTTGAAGTGCAAGAAGTTCTGCAGATAAAGTGTCTATATTAACATTGTTAAATGCACCAACAATGTCAAAAAAGACACATATAAGATACTGTTTCTTCTGTAAGGAGTTGAAAATGTCAAGATACAGATGATTTAAACTTTCTCTAGCTGATCGACCACGTCGGAAACCAAACTGATTATTAGGTAAAAGATTGTTCTTTTCTATGTAAAACTCTAAACGTTGTTTTAACAGTTGCTCAAAAAGTTTTCCCATGCAAGAGGTTAAAGCTATTGGGCGATAAGAGTCAGGATCAGTTTTATTTTTCCCAGATTTTAATACCGGAATCAAACAATCTGACTTCCATGTTTCAGGAATGAGTGATTGAGACCAAAGTTGGTTAAATACATTCAAAACTATAAGTTTACAAGATTCATTCAAATATTTTATTAATTTGTATGGCATTCCATCTAAACCAAAAGCAGTATCTTTCCGAGATTCAATAGCTGATTTAAATTCCTGAAATGTAAATGGATCTGTTAGATAGTGTTGATTGTTATCTTTAGGTAGGTCGCAAAATTTGTTCTGCTGCTGAACAGTGTCAGGAGTATATTTGTTAAGAAAAGGTTCAACAAATTTATTGTTGAAGTTACTATTGGAACAACTATAAGTTTTATTAAACTTCCTAATATTCTTCCAGATTATAGATAAAGGGGTTGTTCTATTGAATGATTCATATAAATTCAGCCAGCTCTCATTTCTTACTTTTTTAATTATCATTTTTTTAAAAGCCTGTAACCTTTTAAATTCTATGTAATTTAACTGTGTAGGATTCTGTCTAAATGTTTTATAAGCATTTTTAGATTTTTGTACAGCTTCTGAGCAATTGGCATTCCACCATGGAAGTTGTCTTTTACGTTTTGAAGTTTTGTGTGTATCTACAACAGCTGTGGTTGATTTTCCCATCACTGCCTTTTGTGCTGCTAATAATAATAAATCGCAAAGTTGTTTGTAAGAGTTAAGAGGAAGTTTTTACATCAAAATTGTAATGACAAAGTGTTTGATTGGCATGTTCACAATATGCTTTCCAATCTACTTTAAGATAATTTATAAAATTTGGTTTAGGAGTAGAAAAAGAATTTATTTGTGTGTTAATATTAATTTTGGTTAGGATGGGAAAATGATAACTACCTAAAGGATCATCATAGACAGTCCATTCACTTTACAAAGCTATAGATGGAGAAACAATAGTTAGATCAAGTGCATTTTGTTTCCAGATATTAGAGCCGACTGTGGTCATCTGTCCATCATTCAATAATACAAGATTGTTGTCGTCTATACACTCCAGGATGTCACGGCCTCTAGCATCTGTGTCTTCACATCCCCATTCCCCAAGCTGAATGATAAGCATTCATGTCTCCTGCTATAAATATTGGTTTAGCTAAATTACGGAAAAGACTTTGTAATTTGACTTTAGAAAAGTTTGGAGACCCCAGTGGTGTGTATTTAGGACAATATAAACTTACAATAGTTAACTGTACATCATTCAAGACTAGCCTTATAACTAAATTTTGAATTGAATCATCAAGAAATGAAGAAATTTTTGTAAAATGTAAACTATCGTGAATTAATATAGCAACACCATTATGTTTGCTGCCAATGTCAATTCGTTCAATAGTGTAACCCTTAAGGCGATTAGATGGCTCAATTTGTGCTCATTCTAATAAAAATTTTGAAGAAACTAAGAAGTCACTTACACTTTAATACTGATTTTTTCATAAACTCAAAGTCATACTTCGCGAGTTTGCCTGCTCCGCCACCCTGTAATCCCCCGCGAGCTCTGCCGCAGTCAGTTTTAGGCATAGAGTAAAATTATATATATGGTATAGAGGTATCAGCCGCTATCTCATTTGAGCGCCATCTGTTGAGCAATGTTGTAAAAACAAGATGATATATATATATATGAATACTACACATACCCTACGTACGTATAGTACGTACACACCCGGTTGTTAATTTTCTTAATTTTTAAGGTTAAATTGGTTAAAACACAAGAATTAAATAACAATCATTTATTTATTTTCCTTTTATTACAATAAATGAATGCTTCTTCTTGAATATTGTCTTCGGCGTCAAAATCTTTACTGATACCGCCTAATAATTTATTTGTGGATTTACACCAATTATACGCAAAAAATACACGGGTCAATTATACACGGGTCAGTAAAATATAGCAGAGCCACCAAAGTCCAAAAAACCAAGCCAAGTCGTCGGGAGAAATCACAAAAAACAGGGGAGAACACCATTGAGCACTTCCAAATCTCATTTAATGGAAACGGAAAAAAAAAATAAAAAATGACATGACAGATATCCATCTATGTTGCCACTTAGGAAAAAAATAAATTCCACAAATCTTTTTCAAAATTATCTTGATTAAAAGAAATGATATTTATAAAAACCAGCTGGAAGTCGCAAAAATTTTGAAGTAATATCTCTTCTAATAAGATAAGAGGTAATTAAAAGAAAATATGGTAAAGTCGATTTTTTATGGTTAACTTAATGTTGCGTTGTGTATTGTAAATACATTCAGTTTATTTTTCTTCAATGTTTTTTTTTTATATTTAAGATGGTTATTGATCATACTTAAGAATTATACAGGTAGTTATAAAGTCGCTAAAACATTTTTAGGGTCTAATAAAAATGAACCGCTAAAAATCTCAAAAATCCGCTAGATCTAGCAAAAAAGTCACTAAAACGGCAACAATGCTTTCATCTGCCATAGTAATTAACGTTCCGTTTCAACAAAACCCACGCAAACTTCTTTTATTTCAATGAATTTAGTTTTATCCCGAAGGTATTTTTGCTGCAGTTTAATTTATTACGTGATATTTGAAATCTTTATGGTTCTATTAATAAAGTAGACAAATTACTAGACTTTATGAAATAACTATCTAGAGTGGAAAGAGACGTTTTATGTTTGATAGCGCCATCTGTTGAGCAATGTCAGACCATTTTTACTGTCGCGATTTTGTACTGGAGCTGAAATGTACTGAGTGAAAGGACAAGGACCCTGGTTTTAGGCTTTTGCCAAGGGTGGACGGCGCGTCGTTGTCTAAGCGATTCGGGTAAAATTTATCACCGTATTTGAAAACTTTGAACATATTTGGGTACAAATTAATACTTGTGAACCCTTAGTTTAATGACAAACTACATATTGGTGCTTTGAAAAATATTATTATTAATATTTTATTTTGAGAAGCAATCATAGATCACGCAAAGAGACACTGCCGCACCCGCCTTAGAAATAAGATGACATACAGTGGTGGCTCAAATTATTAGAGCCACCTGCTTAAATATTGAATTTCACAATTAAGTTGCCCAGTTTTATTACATATAAACAAAAGCGCCTCAAATGGGCAAAAGAACACAGAAACTGGACTGTTGATGACTGGAATAAAGTGAGTTGGTACACAATTGTTAATACGAGTACGTAGTGTACCGTACATTAGCTGATTATAAAGGCTAGGTTTTATGATTTGAAATTGTGGTGCAATAAAATTGTTTTTTTTTTTCAGGTTTGTTTTTCGGATGAGTCAACAGTGCAGATTTTAATGGACAAGTCTCAATTTGTTAGAAGAAGGCCTGATGAGAAATTTAAAGAGGAATGCATCGTACAGCGAGTGAAGCATCCTCTTAGCATAATGGTATGGTCTGTGATCAGCAGTCAGGGCACGGGGCGGCTGTACATCGTAGAAGGCACCATGCGACAGGACCAATACATCAAGGTACTTGAAACCAAGATGCTGCCCCAGGTCCAGGAATGGTTTTCGAATGGTGATTTCACCTTTATGCATGACTCTGCACCCTGCCACAAGGCAAAAAAGGTGACAAAATTCCTTGCTGAAAAGAAAATTAACGTTCTGAACTGGCCTGGGAATTCACCAGATCTCAACCCTATTGAAAACCTCTGGGAGCTGATGAAACGTGAAATTTCTAGGGAATACATCACCAACAAACGCCAATTAATAGAGCGCTTGATAGAAGTATGGCACAGGGTTGACTCCATAAAAGAAAATTGCTCAAAATGCATTGAGAGTATGCCCAGAAGGGTTGAAGCGGTGATTGCTGCAAAGGGTGGTGTCACAAAATATTAATTATTTTTATTTCTTTTTCATGATTTCTTCTTGCTTTCATTATTTTATTTTGCATTAAAGTATAATTGTAGTAAATAATTCATACGCGAATTAAATCTCATCATAAAAATATTTATATGTTGGTTTTATTTCATCCTACACTCAAAATACAATTTTTTTTTGTGTGGCTCTAATAATATGAGCCACTACTGTACCTATCTAACTCAAAGTTTGGGTTTTTTGGGAAATCAACCCTGCAGGTCTACCGCGTAATTCTCATTTTCATCGTCATCAACTTGATGTTGATGAAAATAGCAAAATCCTCAACTTGATTACGGCATATTGTGTAAAAATTTTCAACAATCAACCAGTGTTGCCAGATGGATTCAGGTTCAAGTCGCCAATAATTTGGCGCCAAGTAGCCTAAAATCGCCCAATATTTTTTATTGACAAATAACCTAAAATCGCCCAATTATGAGTCACGTAGCCTAGGTAGCTATTTATATTATTTACTATCACATACAAGTCTAGTTTTTTTGGGTTGGGAATAAATTAAACAACGTAATATGTATAATTATTTTTTTATTTTTGTCATTTGGTACCTACATACTATCACATAACCGTCAATTATTTTCAGAGATCCTTCATTTGTACTTATATTATTTATGTACGTATATATTATATAAAACATACATATGTACTTTTGTAATTCTAAATTACACACTATCACAGAACCATAAATTCTTTTCAGAGATAATTTATTTGTACTTATAAAGCATAAGAACAATTATACATTATGAAATGATTGGAAAAAATTGAAAAAATAATAAAACGATTGAGACATTTCAGAAGAAATGATTATATCATTATTCATCATTTATTAATAAGATCATTTCTTCTAAAGTACCTCCATCATCATCATTTGCTGACGATGAGCTAAAGGTGGAGGGTCCAGCAGCTGACGTGGAAGCAAAATTTGGATACAAAACTTTAGAGTTGTGTTGTTTTATCATTTCATCTGTGGCCACAAAATTGTGGCAACAGATTTTCCTGACGCCCAAGAAGAGTCGGGTGCGAGTAATAGCCTGCAACATCGGTAATTGCATTTTGTTTCGCAGTTTACTTTTAATGCAGTTCATTACACTAAATACTCTCTCTACAGTGGCATTGCTTATTGGCAGAGACAACGCGCGCAATGCAAATTCTGCGAGATCTATAAATTTGTGTTGTCCAACTGCATTAGTCATATCTAGCACGCACACCCAAAATTTCTCGGGCGTCAGATTATTATTTTCCACGCCAGTAATGTCTTTCACACTTAACATGCCTATCGCTCTCCACTGACTTTCAATATTATCTCGATTAACCTCTGGGGAACATAATGCCCAAGGCATGTCAGAAAGTTTTAGTCGAGTGCTTTGTGTGGAACAAGTGATTTCCGGCTTAAAACATTGTAAGCCCTGAATAATTTGCATGTTATCTGGAAATCTGTTCACAATTTCTTGGCACAAGTGGATAAGAACCAAAGAGCATCTTTTTCGCACTTCTTTCAATTTGCCTGATGGCAAGTTTCCTTTTCTGGCAATTTCTTCAAACTTATGTCCAAAATCAATGCTTTCGAGATCTAGAATAGAATTTTCAAATTCAGCACTAGATTTTGAAATTGCGGAATTAACAGCCTCAATGTCTTTATCAAATTGATTAGTACCCTCCTGGAAAACGTTCAAAGACGTTGGCTTAAACACTCTTCTCGCTGTTGAAATCAAAAGTAGTCGCAGATCATTGTAAATTTTAGTGATATCAGCGCTTTCAGCTTGAAAGATGAGGTTTAGGTCCGTTATATCTTTCAGAAGTGGTGCTAAAAACACCAAATACAGCAAATGCGTCTCATCATTGTACATTGATGCCAGCTCCCTGGCTTGATAGCATTTTTCTCCCGAGGAACAGACGATGTTGAAATGTGTTTTTAAAGGAATCCACTGTTTTATATTAACTTCTACAGCAGCGTGAAACGATAACCAGCGAGTTGCCGCTAACTGTACGAGTTTCGGGGGCTTTTTGTTATTATTCAGCGTTTCATACACCTGCTGGTATGTTTTGATACGCAGTGGGCTGTGTGAAAACCAGTTACGGGTCTCTCTCAGCAAGTATTCCAATGAAGAAGGCAATTCTTCGCACGCTTTAGCTGCACAAAGGCTGAGTGAGTGACACACGCATTTTATTAGTTGCAACTGAGGAAATTCGTTTTTCAGGTGCGTGTACAGTGAATTTCTTTTTCCACATAAGTTACTAGCACCATCTGTACCGATTGCAATGAGGTTGTTAATGTTTAAACCAATTTCAAGAATGAACTCTTTAAAGGCTAAACACAACTCAACAGCCGTGGCACGATACACAGATTGGAAACCTAAAAAATCAACTATAATGGATCTGTTTTTTTTTATTGTAATATCGCACCATATATGCCATATATTTCTCAGTTGACACGTCTGTAGATTCGTCTAGGATAATTGAATATGATTGATCACCAATTTCCTTGATCAACTCCTGGCGTAGAACTGGCTCTAATATATTTTTTATTATACATGAGCATTTAGTCCTGTGTAGCTGAATATTTTCCAGTGCGCTGCCTTTACCCATGCTCTTCATTATTTCTCCAAGATGGTCTACACTCCTTATTGAGCCATGCCAAGCAATGTAAACGGCGATTCGTAAATCATTACTTTTTTCTATTGATGTTATTTCTCTTACATACCCTAAAAATAAATTAAGGTAAAGATACGGTAAATAACACGCGTAAAAAGTGTATTATTTATACCTACTTTGCAAAATAAACTATTTGAATTTCAATTTGAACACTGTTTAAAACATAATAATTATAAACGGGATAAATAACCTACCGAATGAAGAGAGCTTTGGTTGTACTTTTACATTCAATGCATTTTGTCTTTGGGTATGTGTTTTCGATTTTGCATGTTTTTCAAGGTCTGTTTTATGTGCACGCAAGGGTGTTCTGCATAATTTACAATATGCTTCCCCTTTACCGGCATCAACCAAGTCCTCTGACGCACGAGTTAGCCAATCTAAAAAAAACTAAAAATATTTAAATACACCCTGACACGAAACTAATTAATATGTTCACGCGCATAGATGTTGGTTACAGGGGGAATCAAACTGGACCTGTGGATCAAAAGTCTGGGGTAGATACGCTTAGCAAACAAGTCTGTCGAAAAGTTTACACAACGCTAAAAAAACGAATGATCACAGGTGATTTTTTTTTCATTAAAAAAGAACGCCGGAAGTCATACATCTCATACATTATTTGCACGAATTATACCAATACCTACTTATTTATAAAAGTATTTAGTTCTCTTTCAGTTATTCAATATAAAGCCTGGCCAGGAAAATATAAAACCTCGCCATTTTGCGGAAAACCTATAAAAATAATTTCCTCTACTGGCATGGCAACACCATCTTTGAAACGACATCATGCTGAAAAGACTAGCATCCAAGCCGTAAAATCATTAAAAAAGGACATAATGTTGATTACTGTCAAAGTGTGTTGTTTTTTCGTATGTGTGCGTGTGTGCTGCCAAACTGTGGTCAAACTATGGTCACAGCAGCATATATCTATACTGTGCTATGGTGTTGTTTTTTATATGTGTGAATATCAAAATTACAATTATACAAATTTCTACCCACATTATTGTATTCACTATTTTTGTTATGTTTGTATATTGGTTGATACAATAAATACATATTCTATTATATTCTAATTCTGTTCCATACCTATCAGCTTATTTTTAAGATTTTGAGCTCGAAATATAAAACGAGTTACGAATAAAAATAGGTACATAGGTACTTACTTTTAAAACTCGGCATTTTTGCCCACTCATCCCTATAATGTTTTACATATTTCCCGTGTTTTCCCATGTTAAATGAAATTCTTCCATTCACGCAACACAATATTATAATCCAATGAGGGATTTTCTTTTCTTTTTTTTTTTACTCTTCCCTAGTCGCTGGATAGATGGCGCTGAACTTGGTAAGTTACTGCAAGGAACGGAACGTCACATAATTTTTTGATTATTGCACTTGGATGTAATTTTGAGATCGTTAAACGAAACGTACATAAAAAAGTAATTAATGTCATTGTCACATCACATCACAATGACATTTTGAAAATAAATAAATAATAACAACAAGGAAAAATAAAAAAATAATTAGCAGTCTTTTTATGAGTTTTCTACGCCATAAAGAAAATGTCCCAAGAGAAAAAGAAGAGAAGTCTGTGCCTTGTGGATTTGTATAAAAATGGAGGCATACATCTTTTTCCTAAAGATGAAAGTCGTAAAGCGCAATGAGTACAAGCCATGGTACATTTTAAACCTGGACGGACCATAACAAAGCATTCGCACATAATATGCTCAGCACACATGTCATCAACCGACGAGCGTATGTGACGTGACGCAATGTTTTTTTTTTTCAATCGTTTTGACTTTGGCATCTAGCAACGTAGTCAGTTCAACACCATCTACAGAGTTCTTGGAAACTATGTTTTTTTTTTAATACTCAAAAAGAAAACCTCTCATTAGCCTTTTTACTAAAGCAACCAAAACTTTCTTCACTAAACCTTAAAATAATCTTCTCTCTCGAAGCCTACTAAAATAAAATGCGATAAGCGAAAAAACGTAACAAATACAGAACTACTATCACTTCTCTGCCACCTACGGTAGCGGCCATAGAGAGCTGGACGAGTCTTATTTAGCGGGAACGAGAGAGAAGGATGGCACTTGACAGCTGCGTTTAGTGATAAAGCACATTTAAAATTTCGGTTTAAAATAAAAATCAAGTGAGAGTTTACTCAACCTTAGACATGTCATACAACATTCAACATAATAATACAAAAGTCAAACTTCTAACGTGAGTTTCAAGCGTTTTGTCTGTGGTAATGTCATTTGCTCACACTTTAGTTTAAAAAGCTTTTGTTTCTAGCCTATAATCGCCTTTTTTTTTTCCTGAGGTAGCCTAAATGGCGACCGGCTCAGAATAAGGAATACAAATAGAAACCTGGCTAAAATAATACGCGGAGAAAGACACCTATCCTTGATTTTCTTACGACATTTTAGTGCGTTAGAGAGAGATGGATATGTATTAGTTTTTTCTTAATTAGGTAGGTTGTCACTAGTTCGTTGCTTTGCTAGTGATGTAACAATGTCGATTTTTGACTACGATAAATAAACCAAATAGAAATGAACCGCGACCAATCTCCTTACCACACATCATATCGTATCAAAGTGTGAAAAAAAAGAGAATGTAGGAGGCACCGACCTTTCTGGTGACATCCTCTTGCTTTGGAAGGAGGCCAAGAGAATTAATAGCAAAGTGGTCTCTGTCTACCCCAGTGAGACACATGTTATATTGTGTAAATAAGGAATTAATAAAAGGATATCTTTCGTTTAGCATAATATTTTTTATTAAGTACAAATTACTATATCATAGGCAGGTAGGTACAAAAGTTAAGTCCAAAATTGTGCTCGTTTCTAGTACAAAAAATGCTGTAGCTTGTAAACTATTTAAGTGGATACTTTTTAAGTCGCCTCTTAACTCAATCAAATAGATGTTCGTTGATGTCGCGTCTTTGTTCAATCAAGGAAGAAGGAATTAATCGCAACAATAGAAATCATAATAATCATAGACTTATAGGATTCGTAATAATAATATGATGTCAATGATGAGCGATGACAGCGCAATTACTACAGAGGTAATTTCATTTTTTTTTATTTCTATCAAATAAACATCAACTTATCTTGAATAAAAACTAATAACAAATAATGAACGATTAAAATACCTAATAACCTGTAATAAGAAATCAAATTATGCGCAGTTCAAGTCAATAAGCATTCCCAAAATTCATTTCACGATAGAACTACCCTGTCAAAGTACTTTTATTGTCAACCACTAAGTACGAAAATGTCTTGATCTGCGGAATTTCTTCGTGAAGTCGATCACGGCAGTAACGTGAACGAACAGGCCTTTCAGAACGATTTGCGAACATAGAAGTATGCACTTTTCTAAACCACAGACATCCATAGGTACTTATCGAGCTAATATACTATAATATAGTACAAGCACGTACCTACAAACAAGATTGATAATGCAATTATACATAATTATTTATGATTCTCGTGATTAAATTAGTTTAATCTCCACTTAAATATTAAAATTTGTTTCGAACAACTCGGCGTGTATCTGGTAAATATAACGTTGGTAAGGCATCTGCTTTTAAAAGTCTCCATTTTAAATTTTCGTTTGGTCTAAAAGAATCCGACGTAAAGTGTTTCGAACAAATATGACCGCTTTTTTTAATTGCCCAATTTGGTCAAATTATTCGTCTAAGCCATTCACTTTTTAATTCTTCCCTTTTTGGAAATCTGTAACAAAAAATATAGCGATATTTATTCGGCATTATTTTTCTTTTAACTCGCGCTGCAATGAGGGATTTTCTTTTCTTTTTTTTTTTACTCTTCCCTAGTCGCTGGATAGATGGCGCTGAACATGGTAAGTTACTGCAAGGAACGGAACGTCACATAATTTTTTGATTATTGCACTTGGATGTAATTTTGAGATCGTAAAACGAAACGTACATAAAAAAGTAATTAATGTCATTGTCACATCACATCACAATGACATTTTGAAAATAAATAAATAATAACAACAAGGAAAAAGAAAAAAATAATTAGCAGTCTTTTTATGAGTTTTCTAAGCCAGAAAGAAAATGTCCCAAGAGAAAAAGAAGAGAAGTCTGTGCCTTGTGGATTTGTATAAAAATGGAGGCATACATCTTTTTCCTAAAGATGAAAGTCGTAAAGCGCAATGAGTACAAACCATGGTACATTTTAAACCTGGACGGACCATAACAAAGCATTCGCACATAATATGCTCAGCACACATGTCATCAACCAACGAGCGTATGTGACGTGACGTGACGTGACGCAATGTTTTTTTTCAATCGTTTTGGCTTTGGCACCTAGCAACGTAGTCAGTTCAACACCATCTACAGAGTTCTGGGAAACTATGTTTTTTTTTTTTAATACTCAAAAAGAAAAACTCTCATTAATCTATTATCCTTTATGCACGGCTGCCGCGGGAACCAATGTTCGATAGTTTGCCACACGGACTTTAGTACATCACTATACGAAAAAACATAACCTCTCGTAGTCGGCAGAAAATCTATATAAAACAGGCAAATATCGGTGTAGAATTGAACACGAGTATGATTTACAAGAACTACTATTATTGTTACTGAGTTTTAGGTATGATCCTGCAACTTATTAACATAAAAACTATCAGAACTCACCGATGAAATGATATTGCTTCATTGTTGTTTTCTTTTCTTCCTGTATGCGATTTACAGCCTTCAATCGCACAAGACATTTTATTACAATGTTAAAAAAACAATCAACACAAACAATAATAAATCACACTTTCACGAATTTTGAGAGGAAGAGCACCAAAATATTTAATTTCTCTCGGTGAAGCTGTAAACTTTCGCAAAATGCAATAGACATTTCGATGCCACCAAATTAAGATGTGATGCACGCAACGTACGATATTACAACACAATGATACAATGATGAGACATAGTTATTTAATTTGATGGTATTATAATTTTTAAAATACATCCAAATTACATCCAACTGACATTTGTTTGGTTCAATCTAGTGACACACCAGCCCCGCGTTCCGAAATAGAATTATTTCGCTAAAATCGATTACGAATGAATGAGGTGAATGGCTAATAATCCATGAGTGAAGCAAATGCGTTCATTCATTCGTATGACTTTCATGGCTCATGCGACGGAGGTGAGGCGATGTGAGCGTTGAACGGAATGGAATGTCAAAAATTGTTTTCGCTCCATTATTTCAGCAATTCAGATCAGACAAACCATAGTATATGTTTTATTCGGCCATGAGAGAAACAAATAAAAAGTCGTGTGGAACTTTTCGTCGAAAAGGAAGAATTTATATGTATATATATTATGTTCTTTCTAAAACACACAGCGTTTTAGGTGAAGAAGCAGTTTGTGTAAAGCCTTGTGCTAACCAAAAATATGTGAAAACATACCTGTAACTTAGCGATTTACCGTCTTAATCTGCACCAGCAAGAGCTTTCTACTCTGTGAAAGCGCGATGACATCTGTCAGTTCTCATAGCGTTTGTGTAATTTTGCCGCTAAAGAAGCAAAATTTTTTCCGTCGTATTTTTATAAATATTTAAAGTGTTTAAAAGTGTTTTTAAACAGTTAAAAAGTCCGAAATAATAGTGCTAGCACGTGTCACACATAAATAATGAGTGATCATAACGTAAAAGACGCAGATGAGGATAGGTCAGGCAAGTCCTTTGCCGGCTCGACACATTACAATGATTCCCGCGACAAGGCTAAATTCTTCATCTAAGGAGTCTATTGCATCTAAGAGAGTCAAGCGACGTAACGTAGATGACAGAACGGACCAGTAGCAGGTCCAAGAGTAGTTGCACTTATAATTCGGTAAGTTACTTTTTGGCGTACCTTACAAATCAGCAGGGCTGGTAAGACTTGGCGCTTCAAAGTTTTTTATATAGACCAACTGAAGGTTGATTATGAGAGGAAAGACTTCCCACAGGCTTACAGAGAGCAGCTTTCAGTCTTGATCAAGTTACCTTGTTTTAACAGTCCAGCTTGGATGAATGTTAGGTAGAAAAAGGGCCCTAAAGCATATTTAGCATCTGGCTTTTTCACGGAGCTAAAAGCCACGGAGCTAAAAGCTAAAAGCTTTATCATCTAAATGAGGGCAAGAACTATATGGTTTCAACAAAGCAGATTTTGGCTATCTAGGCGATGCATAGATCTATTAAAGTCAAACTTACAAGGCTTTTCAGACTGAACCTCTAACAATCAAGACCAGACCAACTTAACACCAGCTCATTGTTTGAGACGAGGTCTAAACATTTGACCTGAGATCTGTTATTAGTTAAATTCAGAACAGAGTAGGCAGATCGTCTGTGGAAAGCGCGCAGAGTAGACAATTAACAGATATAAATAATATAGTTTTAAAGACAACTTTGAAAGAGGTTGTACCGAGCACTTAATACTTATCCAGTTCAGCAAGGATTCTCTCCTCTTTCCAGACAGGGGGGAGGGGGCAAGTAGTATAGCTCAGCATACACAGTTATGCAGATAATATGTATGTGTGTATATAGAAGTGTATTTACTGTAATTTAGACCTATACTGCATAAATAAATCTATTTTATTACATCTTTAAAAGCCTATTTCTTACACAAAAGATAGGTGTTAAGAGGTTACAGGGAACTTACAATAATAATTGCTCCTACAATTATAAAAGTAAATCTGATAGGTTTAACCCACATTTTAATTTACACTAGCTATAAGCTACATTTCTGTAAAATTTGTTATTGTGATGCTGTAATGGATCACTTGGGATCAAACAGCATCACAGTCTAAAATATATGTTTAGTATAGAAAACAGAAGGGGAAGTAAGATCTATTTTAGATCTAACTGCCCTACCTGTCAGTTTATGTTCTCGAACCATCCTTTGCAACATAACAAATGGATTGCAGATATCCTTTATTCTCTAGGCATCCTTTGCAAGGTGTACATTGTACATGGACAATTTTGTCATGGTTTATCAGGCTTGGTTGCGGAGACCATAACCATCTTGAGAACTTAGGCTGGCATATAAATTACTGAACGGCAATCCTGAGATCAAATCACAGGCTAGAATATTTATGTCTAGTTTGGGAAACCTACTTAAGAACAAGTTATACCGGTTCTTTTAAATTTTTAAAATTTTCTAATTCAAAAGGGGAAGATTGCACTACTGCAGATTACAAGCTCCAAAGTATAATTTACCACCTTTGCATAGGGAAAAGTCATAGACTTCCTGACAACACACGCAGCGGATGCGAGTGGAGGGGATCATATGATTTGGTCTTTACTATCAAGGTTATGTACAAGGAGTGGCGTACCACAAGGGAACAAAAGAGATAGCTCTAGAATATCAAAGAGATGTTTGCCTTGTAGGTGGCAATCCCCTTACAGACTGTCAATCGGTCGCTGGTGGCGTACCATATCAGAGATGAGAAAGGAACTCACTCCCTGCCCTTGTTAAATGTGGCCACCAAGTTGTTGAACATGACCGAATAGCGGAGAGGAGTTACGTAGGCATGATGCTGCCTCTCGGAGAGGTTCAAGGCCAGGCAGACCACCTGTCATATTAAATTTTCCCACAAAGTTACAGAACATGACTGAACAGCTGAGCGGATCTCTGTCAGCATGCTTCAAGGCCTGGCAGACCACATGTCATATTAAATTTTCCCACAAAGTTACAGAACATGACTGAACAGCTGAGCGGATCTCTGTCAGCATGCTTCAAGGCCTGGCAGACCACATGTCATATTAAATTTTCCCACAAAGTTACAGAACATGACTGAACAGCTGAGCGGATCTCTGTCAGCATGCTTCAAGGCCAGGCAGACCACATGCCATATTAAATTTTCCCACAAAGTTACAGAACATGGCTGAACAGCTGAGCGGATCTCTGTCAGCATGAGACCTCTTGGGGAGGTTCAAGGATTGGCAGACTACAATGTCGACACTTCCCAGATGGCACCTCTTGCCCACAGTAAGGTAGCCAATATTTCAGGGGTTGGGTATCAACAATAGGTCAAACTCTTCGCTGAGTTGTGCCCAAGTATGCAGTTCTAGAATCTAATGGTCTGTCATTTACTGCATCAATACTGAGACTACTACCAAGGTTGGATAATTTATGTCTCCCAACCTTATCCCAAGATTTCTACTACACATGAATTTAGTGTAGGGAATCTACATTCTGATAGATCCAGACTGGGGCCAAGGTTTTTGGCCACCGGACCTACAAATGAGAGCTCTAGAACCATCCTGGCCAATAAGAACCTGCGGAAGGTCCTTATCGATCAGACAACGGGTAAACTTCTCCACAAGTGGACAAGCAGTCAGAGAACATGCGAAAGGTCCGTAATAATAGAACTGCAGGGAAACCTCCACAAGTCAACAACCTGTCGCTATTAACAGGGAGATTTGGGGGTTGGTCCGATCAAGTAGAACATTGGACTGCAGAGGAAAAGAGAAGTTGCAAACAGTCAACTTTAACCACATATAATCCATTTATATAAAAAAAAAAAAAAAAAAAAAAAAGTGTCTGACATGTTGTGAGAAAGAGGGTGTAAACCACAAAGCCTCTAGAGGAGATGAAGTGACCAAATTCTTAGCAAAAGGTATTTGAAAGATAGGTCGACTAGGTGTACTTACTTATATTTTTGTTCTTATAGACCTTAGTGCCTAAAATAAAACAATAATTCATTATTAATATAAACCAACAGTGGCTACCAAACCACCTACCTGTGTGGGATACAAAGGCGGTTATGAATAATTGACACCAACACCTGAAATGGACACTCTTTTTGACTTATACAAAAAGACAGCCGTTAGTATTATTATTATTTTTTAATTAGATTTAGCTTGCAAAATACATGATTTGGCACTGCTACACACTTCAAACTGTAGCATTAGGAGAGGAGATTAAATACGATAAAGTCAGATTGGGTGGCGATTATATCAGCATCCTAATAAGTTAATTTTTCCGATAAGACTTGTTGGATTCCTTATTACTTCACAGGAGAACAGAAAAGCAGAGAATAATGATTTGATTGGTCTCCTTATTACTGTGACGTTCAGCCAACATCCATACCACGTTGAAAACACCGGTTCTCGTCCGATCACCGAAGTTAAGCAACGTCGGGCGTGGTCAGTACTTGGATGGGTGACCGCCTGGGAATTTATTTTACATATTTTTATTTTTATAGAAGCTGTCAGCAGAAAGTATTTGGATGGTTGAAAGATAGACCTGTTGAAGATATTTTGTCCAGAAGAAACGGGAATTGCTCAAAGCTTTCAGAAAATTGCATTACCAACCTATTCATATATCAACAACAACAGTTATTAGATACACAGTACAGATCTACTTTGTTCAAATTTTTCTGATGTCTAAACAACGGTGTTTGTTTAGGAAAGATTTAGTTACTTACAATTTGAGTTCTATTTCATTGTGCAACTTTGAGCCAGAGAGGCTATTTTATTTATTTCATTCAAAAAATGAAACTGTTTGAAATAATTTTGATCTTTGAACAAAGATACAAGTTGCTTATCTCTCAGTATAATAATAAGAGAGCATATATTTGAGTACTTATAGAACAGTTATCTCATTTACTTATATTACTTAATACAATTATTTTTGTTATATTTGTATTTTTATAGATAATTCACATAGCGTTTGCATTAGTCACCAGCAGATATCAAACACGTCTTCACCTAAAACGCTGTGTGTTTTAGAAAGAACATAATATTAATGTTTTGCATTACAACAAAACATGTATTATGTGATGAATAAAACACACAGCGTTGCAACAAGGTTCTTGCTGGTGAAGACACTATGAGAACTGACAGATGTCATCGCGCTTTCACAGAGTAGAAAGCTCTTGCTGGTGCAGATTAAGACGGTAAATCGCTAAGTTACAGGTATGTTTTCACATATTTTTGGTTAGCACAAGGCTTTACACAAACTGCTTCTTCACCTAAAACGCTGTGTTTTATTCATCACATAATACATGTTTTGTTGTAATGCAAAACATTAATATTTTTTCGTCGCTATCTGAGTCTACGATAAAGAACAGTGCTACAAACTCTTCTTGTTCCATCACGAATCACGGCACTTTGACGAAATAAAATCAAATAATCGTATTGTATTCTGTGATAAGAGGTTATGGTTAAGATGTATCTTTTTTAATGCGGTCCGAATCATAAGCTATCTTTCACATCGTTAGCTAGCTCACAAATTACGGACCAGTCATCGCTCACACTTTAATTCATTCATAGCTTTTATCTATGTAATTCTATTACGGACCGCAGGGCATGAAAAAATATAAAGTAAGTGCGGTCCGTCGTTTCATTCACTCGTACACAGGAGTAATTTACGTTAGATGAGTACAATGGCTAATGCCCAGTTCTTATTTTAGTCAGGCTTCTATTTGTATTCCTTATTCTGAGGCGACCGGTCGCCGATCGCAATTTTTGGTCGCCCCGACACCCTTCGAGATAGCCTAAATGGCGAAAAGTCGCCTAATCTGGCACCACTGCAATCAACCTCAGCTTCGTGAATGAACTAAAATCCGCGTTTCGTTTATTCAATGTAGCGATCTGTTGAGATTTTTTGAAGTAAGCTAAGTAAGAGGCAAAATATAGAAACAAGCATTTATTAAATGAGTGTGACACTTTTATATTAAAATTATACTGTTTTCTTTTCAAAATCTTAACGTAACATGATAAATGAGAGATGAAAAATGAATAACAAAACGCATATGACAAAGTTGTTAAGGCTGTATGGTTAAAAAGCCTCTTTGCCTTTCCTAAAGTAGGAAAATTAAAAAGCATGACGTCTTGTCTCAATCTCAAGTCGTTTCTTTGCAATTTGCAAAACAAACAAGAAAATAAAAGTAAGTATGTTTTTCTTCTATATAATCTCATAAAACAAGATATTGGCGGAGGTAATATGCGCAGTCACGTTAAAGGAAGCCAGATGAAACGGCTTTTATTAATTGACTGATTGAAATCTGTGGGAAAATCAAAATTTTCAACATAATACAGTGCATCAAGATTCAAATGATACCTATGTTTCAGAATGCCAGCGCACAAGCAAACTTCCCACTAGCAGCTGTAGATGCTGGTGGGATTTATGGAGGACCACCAAGACTTGGCTGTTGGGAAGTTAACTATCAGTGGGCCACATGCGAAGCACCAAGCAAAGTCTCAGGCCGTCCGCTGCGTTAAGCGTGCGTCCGTCGCGGGTGTCTGCGCGGCGTGCTGTTTTCATAGAGAACCCTGCGACGGGGGACCCGCTGCACGCAGCGCTGATCTATGAGATTACAAGAAACAGCACGCCGTGCGGGCGCCCGCGTCGTGGACCCGCTTAACGCAGCGGACGGCCTCAGTGGGAAACGTTGCACGACTGAATGCTATGGGGGTTGGTACCACAAAAACAAGCGCGAAATGGAAATATGTGAGTAATTGGAAAAGGCAGTATTTTAATATTTTGTCAAAATGTTGATGGTTGTGATTGTCTTTGTTGTATTTACTTGGTCACAAAACTAATATTTTGTTGTTTAACTGCATGTGGGATGCTCAAAACCACCACCGCTCGAGCTGCCAGAGTTCCTGAGGGAACCTGCGAGCCCGTCTGCCATAACCTGTGGAGGCTTTGCCAACCCCATCAGCAGTGCCGCCACAGTGTGAGTTTTAATCCATTTGCTTATATTCTGATAAAGTGAAGTTGGCCAGTCCAAGATGTAACATGTGGCCTCACATAAAACGTACATGTAGATATGTATCAATAACATTGTTTTTATTTACAGTTTAACCGAGCACAGCAACAGTGCCGCCAACTAAAGCCCCTGCTCCTGGCGCAACCACTGAGAAGTCAAGGAGTGAGTTATTATACATTTGCTTAGTTTTTATTAACATTCAGATAAAGTGAAGTCAGTCAGTCCAAAAATGTAACATGTAGGTATGTATCGATGACATTGTTTTTTTTTTTGCAGTTGAACCTATGGCACCCTGGTGGGCCCTGCAAATTGAGGAGCGCAGGGTGACTGCAGAGGAGCAGGCGGCTGCAGCGTTGAGCAGTGTTTCTGCTGCTGTATCAGAAAACACTAGAAACATTGGCTCAAATAGCACAGTTGCTTGAGAGAATATAATGATGTTTCCTCAACCAAACAGTAGCTTCACTCATCTTGGACACATTATATATTTTTACTGCAACATGCTATTTCAGTCATTGTTCTAGTGTTTTCTTTTATACCCTGTTTACCTTATTTTAATATATTTTGTTTTGTGTGTACATTAGCTTTTTATTTACTACGCAAAAAATGAGAAAAACAAAATTACAATGGTCTTAGGATATATTTCAGTCTATTTGATGCCCTCATCAGTCAACTTATGGTTAGGTAGGTACATCATAAACAAACTATATTTTAGCCTGTTAATGGGAAAATAATAGATATTCAAATATACATATATATAATAATAATAGATAGACATCAATTCCAGAAATAAATATTGGTCGAAGAGTGCAATACGAAAAAATATTCAATGTACAGATGTGACCTTTTTACTACTTTATTATTAGTATGTAGTACATATAGATTTCAAAGAACAAATTTAGGAAGCTGTTGGTATAAAAATGGTAAGAAAAACAACATACCCCACTGGGAGACAGGCGTGAGTAGTAATGGAATGTATGTAAGAAAAACACAAGGTTACAGCCAAAACAAAAATCATTTATTCGGACTGTAAAAAACATTACGCCAGGTTCAATTACCGTGTAACTGTGTTGAAAACAAGGAACAGAATTATTAAAATATTTTAAAACTAGAATTGTTGTGATATATAACATATTTCTGTTTTTTTCCTCCATTTTCAACAAATGACCCCACTTTGCTTTTTTGTTTCCCATTACCAGGACGCCATGGTTGTAAAAGTTGTTTCTAATTGACTTAAATAGGTGTGGATTGTCAAAAATTGTGAAAATCTTATCGCCATTGCATGAGAAAAAGGGCATCTCTTCAGGTGAATTTGCTGCTTTCAAAACTTTCATAGCTCCCATGTTTGTAGGCCCCTGATCGCAGACTGTTGCTATTATTTCATAGCCAGTTGCCTTAACGGCTGCAACAATTTCTTTAATAATTGTTGCCAATCTCTGTGACGAAACAGTCCCTTTTGTGAAATAATACGCCAAAGGCATTTTAAATTTTGCTCGCACTCCCTGGAGCATGAAAACGAGGGAATGATCTGCCATCTCTTTTGTCCTTTCGCCATCGCCATAGTCTTCGAAGCCCTCCACCTTGTCAGCTGTTGGGTCAAAATGAAGTCGTCTTTTTAATGCGATTTCGTCGAAAAGCAAGCAGCAGAGCTTATAGTGCTTTCTCTTTTTCTGCGATTTGGTGGTGAGGTGTGATATGACGGACTTGTTTATTCCGGTCTCCATGGGCACTTTCTTTAATAAGTTTTGAAGTGTCCTCACACTTGGTAATGGCATTGTATGTGCCATGTACCTATACGTCATTGGCGAACGTTTATAAATGGCAAGGGCAGAAATTTATTTTTTGGAGTCCAACGCCGTCCTTGTGGCTTCTTCTTTTGATTTTTATAAGCTGCCGTAACAAACTCTTTTAAAACTTCCGAGTCCAATTCATCTATTACTTTTGCACTTTTCTTAAGTGCCCTTAAAGTACATTTTGTCTTCCTTAACTTCATCATCAATTTCTTTTCTTTTGGAGTGGGTTCTGAAAACAAAAATGAGTATATATTTTTTTATTATTTAATACTAGTTTTGCAGGTCCCTGTTATAGGAACCCTCTTTAGGCAGTTCAAGTAAGAGGACAGATTGTTCATACATCTTAATTGATTTTATTTACAAACATATATTTAGTAAAAAAAAGCACATACCATATGAAGTATTGCGTTGTTGTTCAGTTGAAGAAGAAGTAGCTACCACCTCTAGTGCAGGTTTGGTCTGAATGTTGGTGACATCTACCGGTGCCCTCTTTCTAGGTGACAGCTCTGTAAATGAAAATAATTAAAATATTACATAAATAAGTATGTTAAAACATTACAATTAAAAACACTTATACAAAATTTTATTATTAATCGTAGAAATAAAGTTTATTTCTTTGGTCTGTTTCAAAACATTAAACAATATTTTCACATCTTTTTAATGATAAAATAATTGTAAGAAAATATAGGTATATTTTTTACATGTTGAAGATTGTTAACCCGGGTTAACAATGTGGAACTCGAAATATTTAAAAAACAGGTATTTAAAATTGTTACATTTAAGAGATCTACCAAGATTATTTACCTTTTTAGAACAGAAATAAGAAACAGACTTATTTATATATATACATATATAAAATATTATTTTTATTGTGTATATTTAAAGTAAGAATTTTGTCACTATATTATTGCTTTTTTATAAAAGTATATATTTATATTTTTAATTGTTTTAAATAAAATAAAATATACATCCATTTTTCTCAATGGAAAAACATTTTTTGTGTACAGTAAAGAATAAAGAACTTATATTCATGTCTCAGAAAAGATGATAACACCATGATAACAAGAAACTTAGTTTTGCAGTTTCAGAGTTTAATTGTTGTGGTCGGTAGAAAATAAAGTTTCATGTGTGGAACCATCTCTAGGCGACCAGTTATTTTTACATCTTAGAAAAATGTATTTAATAAAAAAAAAGCACCTACCATATGGAATATTTTGTTGTTGTCCACTTGTAGAAGGAGTGGCTACCACCTCTAGCGCAGGATTTGGTTGAATGTTGGTAACATCTACCAGCAGTGCTCTCTTTATAGGTGACAGCTCTGTAAATTATAAATTAATTAAAATATTACATAAATAGGTATGTAAACATATTACAATAAAAAATACATATACAAAATAGGTCACTATGCCAGTCAAGAGATTAAAATTTTATTATTAATCATAGAAATAAAGTCTATTTCTTTGGTCTGTTCCAAAACGTTAAATGTTATGGTTTTTCAAGGATTTCTCGAAATAGATGCAATTAAATATAGCCAAACTATATATTTTTACAATCAACTTTTTAATACCTACAATTTGATACCCATATTGTATTTTTATAAAATATTATTTTTTATTTATTTAACTTGTTTTTTTATATTTTTCATTTGGGATCAATTTTTTTTATCGCTATATTGGGGATTCCCCGTACCATAAAAATTCAGTTCGGATTTAGAGTGCTTTCGCGCGTTTCTGCAGCGCTTTAAAGCGCTACTTTAAATAATTTAAAATATAATGCTAAAAATTATTTTTACTTTAATTAATGTTAATTTGTGTTGGTTTTTCAACAAAAATCATAAAATTTATTTGTTTTTGTTAGAATTGCCCAAATTGTAAAGCATTTGTAATGAAACAATATAACAAATAAATTTCTTATACTACATTTAGATAATTTCGAACCCTGTGTGACATACGGATGGACGGATGGACAACGGAGTCTCACCATAAAGGTTCCTTTTGTACCTTTTAGGTACGGAACCCTAAAAATATATTTAATCAAAAAAAAGCACATACCATATGGAATATTTTGTTCTTGTCCACTCGTAGAAGGAGTGGCTACCACCTCCGGCGCAGGATTTGGTTGAATGTTGGTAACATCTACCAGTGCTCTCTTTATAGGTAACAGCTCTGTAAATTATACATCAATTTCAAATTCTACAAATCGTCATAGTTTGACTAGAAAGATTGACTAGTGGTGACTCCTGGTAATTGGGTATGGGAAGTTCATGCCAAAGCATGCTGATTGAATAATTGATCTATAATAAGAAATAGCTGAGAAGAGAGATTCCTTATTTTAAACAAAAACACTGGCAAGTTTAGCCACCTTAAATAAAAAGTAAGGATTAAAAAATCTTACCATTTCCAGGGTCCAGTTTTCTCTTGCCCATTCCTTTGTCTTTGATTTGTTGGCATTCATCAGTTTTTATATTTGGTTCTGCCACAGACGGACCTTCTAAAATGTAAGACACCAAAAAGAAATATTTTTAATATTTGTAAGTCAGAACGAACTCCGTAACACCTACAAAATTTAGTCAGGGATACATGTAGCGTCATGTCAAGATACTTTTGTTTCCAGTGTAAAATCGTCTTACTGAACATGTCAACATACCTCATATAATCACTAATTTAATATTATTAAATATATTATAATTTAATTCTTGATTAGACCACAAGTCTAAATAAATTGGCCATGTCGGTCACTTCAAGTTAAAGTTCACGTTCAAAATGTTTATTTGTGGAACCAAGGTAGTCAGAGTTGTTACATATAATATTGGTGGATG
Organism: Ypsolopha sequella; assembly: GCA_934047225.1. NCBI lineage: Eukaryota > Metazoa > Arthropoda > Insecta > Lepidoptera > Ypsolophidae > Ypsolopha > Ypsolopha sequella. The sequence goes on from CAKOHE010000091.1 coordinate 834,658, forward strand.
CTTTAGCTTAGCTCTGCCTTGTAAGGCATACAAATAATTTTATTACCTAAAAATAAGATAATCTATATAAAAACACAAACGCACAGCTACTATATAATATATAGTAGCTGTGCGTTTGTGTTATATGTGATATATATATACAGGGTGGAAAAAATTTAAGGGCCCTGGGGGGGAGCTACCTTAAATCGTTTAGTTAGCTCATTTTACTGAAAGGAAACATTCCTTTATTTTTTAAAAGAAACAAAACTGCATTCAAAGATATTCTGAAATTCGCTTGTCTCACCCGGGAATCTAACCAACTAAAAATTAAAAAAATAAACCCTCGCTATTTTATCATAAAGTCGCCGTCAATAGAAATTGTGGACTATGTAAACAAACCGTTTTCTCAATTTTTCTCAAGGTTCTGTCACGGAGTCTCACTGAACATTATTCCAAATCATGAAGCATCAAGTCTTACCAGACATTCACTGTATTTCATCATGAAATATTCAATAATCACCAGTTAATTACGGAAAATCATAGAATCAATAGTCATTTCTGTACTGCGTCGAGATTGCTGTCATATTTTTTTCTCATCGAATCTGTATTGTCTTTGAAAATTGGTGATGTACGAATCTATTTGAATATAAATCTATTTTATTCGTGATGCTATTTTATTCCGTCATTTTTTTTTTGACAGCGTTACTTCATAATCTTTGACATAAACGTGTGTGTGATTCTATCGAGAGCTGTGTGATCGATTTGACTAGCGATTCATCAGAATATTTTAGCGATAAATCAAATAAAGAAAATTAATTAAGCACCTAACATATTTTAATCACATACTTACCCATCTCTAGATAGTTCACCTATTCATAGACAAAGACAACATGGCGCTTTGTTTACATAGTCCACAATTTCTATTGACGGCTACTTTACGAATCGGTAGGATTATTGTTCAGAATAAAATTTGTCTAATAAACATTTGGTCTTACACTCATCTGTTGTACGAGATACTCATGAAATTAAATATTTATTACAAGTTCTTTGTTAACAATACCTAGTACTGTTCACTTGTAACAAGTAAATGAAACGTTCTAATTTTCTTATCTCTCTTACATCCAAAGACATCGTATGAAGTACAAGCTTGCTAATGTTATTTATCTTAAGTACCTTGTTGAAGACTTCAATAAGAAAATCGTTAAATGGTAATAATAAATGTATGCAGAGCACAATTACTTCTTGCACTAGGCGTACTGACGAAAAGTTAAAAAAAGGAACGTATTTTTTTTGCAACGCGGAGCAGCAAATTTGAAGTTCGAACCATAAATTTCGTTCGAATTTTTTTTTTTTTTTTGTTTTGCTTTCATTCCGTGCTGTCATTGTGTAATAATGGCGTATAATTATTACTTTACAAGTGAACAGTACTATGTATTGTTAATAAAGAACTTGTAATAAATATTCAATTTCATGGGTATCTCGTACAACAGATGAGTGTAAGACTTTAGTTTAGTAGACAAATTTTATCCTGAACAATAATCCTACCGATTCGTATAATAAAATAGCGAGGGTTTATTTTTTTAATTTTTAGTTGGTTCCGTTCCCGGATGAGACAAGCAAATTTTAGAAGATCTTTGAATGCAGTTTTGTTTCTTTTAAAAAATAAAGGAATGTTTCCTTTCAGTAAAATGAGCTAACTAAAGGATTTAAGGTAGTTACCCTCCAGGGCCCTTTCATTTTTTCCACCCTGTATATAATATAGCTACTAGCTTTTTGAGAAAATTTAAATGAGTGAAAATTTACCAGCAGAAGCCTCAGTACTCATTGGAAATCCAAACATCTGGACATCAGTGAGTGGAGGGGCAGTTAAATTCAGCTTGGGAACTGCATGCTTCTTAGTGCGGTTCTTCTTTTTGTTCAGATCTCTTTTTGCAAAATGGGTTCCACAAACATGACGGAGTTGTCGCAGCTTTGTAATGGGTATAAGAACAAGGTCCTCATTCCCAATAACTTTCACCCACTCTCTGCAACTGAAAATAAATTGGGAGATTGTTTATTAAAGGAAGCTATTTTTCAAGACTAGCTATTAACCAGCATGATACAGAGCAGTGTATTCATAAATTTGAGTCAGTCCCTCTTTTCTTTCATATTTGAAAGTACAAAAATTATTTAAAAACAATTATGTAATATAAAGAGAACCATTAGAGAAAATTCATCAGAGAAAACAAAATCTGAACTGAGTTTCTTTACATTCTTATCAGTGAATATAAACAAATTGGCAATGTAGGGTACCCTTAGGATTAGCTGTACAGAATCAAACTCACTAACGGACATACAAAGAAACTACTGACAAAGAAACTACTACGTCTTAATAGATCCAACCTTCGCATGATGGTAGGGCTAATCACAGGACACAGTAACCTTAACAGACACTTCTATATTATAGGTCTAACGAACAGCCCTCTATGCAGAGCTTGTATGGAGGTCGAAGAAACGCCGACCCACGTGACAGTAGATTGCGTAGGAGTCAGCACACAACGGGCTAAGATCCTTGGTGAACCGAGGACGCTCCGCCAGTCCTGTGGCGACCTAGGTCGCCTCTTGGGATTTTGGCGTGAGCTGGGCTGGCTAGAATAGACGGCCCCACACTTTTCCACGCACAAAGGTCCAAAAAAGAGACTAGGTGCGGAAACCGAGCCCACCAAGAAGAAGAAGAAGAAGAAGAACGGACATACAAATACAGTAAATTGTTCTATAGGCAACATTTAGTTGTTATCAAAGTAGTTTTTTTTTTGCACAGATACAATATTATGGGACATTCTGTAATAGTCATCTTTACTTTGTATATAAAAATTACACTCTGCAGTATGGACTGCAGGTAGTGTCCTGTACTATAGGCAGCGTCCGCCTTGGGACTTTCCTACCCTACTACGGGCTGGGTTCGGGTCTTGGATGCATTTTGCATCTGAGTTTTTGATACATGGAGAGGCGTTAGATGGATGCTCTTAGTTATTCCATAGAATTGTCGCGTTTAATACACACGCACCGCTGCAGCGAAGAACCGTGCAACAGGTTGCGGCAATGGATGTGTATTAAACAACAATTTTTCAACAACCAAGCATTGATGCTTGTCAAACTGTGAAATGGTTATTTATAACTCTTTGCAACATGTTGCAAAATTCATTGCTGCAGCTACACTACAAATGTTACTCAGTCCTTATTTGTCTGGTTTCAGGGGCAAGATACAGTTGATGATGGTGTGATGTGATTATGTTATGCTATCAAAGAATTCTATTTAGCAGATGGAAATGTAACTTATTTTGTTTTCGATGAATGTAAAATTTATACTCACCGGTTTTCATCTTGTGGGAAGCTAGCAAAAAAGGTATTACAGTCGCCCTTGTGTCTCTCACGTAAGCCACAATGACACACTGTCTGTGACTTCCTCTGCTTCCCATATTAGAAAATAATTAACACATTCACAAATAAATGTCAATCAGAACTTAAAGTTTCTCACTGTTTTAATTTGGCTTCGAAAAGTCAGGACCAGGAGGAGCAAGTACTCAACTCGACTGGATTGCGAATAAACTTAGTATATCTGAAATTAAAACGTAGAAAAGAAAGAAAATTCAGAAAACACTTAACAAAATGACACCAGCGGGCTGGCAGACATTTTGTTGTGATGTGTCACAAATTTTTTTTTTTTTTTTTTTTTTTTTTAAGGTTTGTTCGGCCTGGATGCTAGTCCTTTTGGCCACATCTTTCTAATTTGTATATTTAATTTTGTACATATTTGAAAGAAACTGGTTCTTTTCCTTTCTATTTAGTTTCTAGATCTTCTTTATTTATTTCTCATTAATTAAATTTCACTGTCAGTCGAAACTATAAAATCATATAAGGCAGGGAATAGTTCTTCTTTTGACAGAAGTTCATTGACCTGGCGGGGGACTTCATCATCATCTTCTAAAACGTCTTGTATTCTTGTTATCAAAGTTAATCTTTGGATACCAAATGATGGGCAATTTTGTAATATGTGGATAAGATCAGCATTGTCTTGACCACAGTGCTTGCAGTTTGAATTCGTGATAATTTTAAATCTGTATAAGAGTGCGGGTGTTCGGCAATGTCCAAATCGCATTCTGCATATTGTTGTTACAAATCGTCTGTCCACTTCGGTAAGTTTGTTGTACCATGGCTTTGCTGGAATTGACTTCTGTATAGATTCATACCATGCTCCAGCTTTTTCTAATGTTATAATTCTCATTTCTTCCCATAACCTCTTTGAGATGTCTTTCACATTAGCATAATAGTCCTGATAGGGAACCAAAGCATCGGAAGCCTCTTCTTCGTTGATACCCACGTAAGCCACTTTATCAACTATTTCATTTCCAGAAATACCTTTATGAGAGGGAACCCACAAAAATTCTATAGTCTTTTTACTTATCATTAAATTAATAGTACTTTTTATCTTGAATATCAAGTAGTTACAACTTTTCATATTATTATTACTTAAACTAGTGAGTACACTTAAACTGTCGCTTATTATTATTATCTTATCATTCTCTACATTCTTTATGTACTCTAAAGCCTTTAGAATAGCATATGCTTCAGCTGAAAATATACTGAAAAATGGATCAACTTTATAGCTTTTAGATATGTTACATTGAGGATCGTAAAAGGCAGATCTAACAATGTTGTCATGTTTACTACCATCTGTATAAACTCTGTAATATCCATGCTTCTTTCCAATAATTCTAAGAAAATCATATTTATTCTCCATTCGAGTGACCTGTACTGTAGTTTTATATAGATTGTCTTGTATTGAGTAATTATAACATGGAAATTTATCACTTTTATAAATATTTTCATATTTATGAGAACAAAAATTCATGAACCGTAATATAGGAAGAGGATGATTCGAAACCAATTCATGAGCAGAAAAATACTCAGTTTCAGGTATATTACACCTGACGGGTTTAATTTTTTCTAAAACGACACCATTATTAATACTAAAGTTTTTGATACAGAATCTTGAGGCAAACTCAAATCTACGTATACTTAATGGTGGGATACAAGCTTCTACTTCCATAGCGTTTATTGGGGTAGTTCGCATGGCTCCAGTAATAATCCTTAATGCTTTATTTTGAATTATATCCAATTTCTTAAGATCAGAATTACTTGCAATCATGTAGCCTAAAAGACTATAGTCAAAGTGACTCCTGACAATACTTTTGTATAACATACCCAAAATTTTTGGGTCTGCTCCCCATGAAAGGCCTGCTAAGGATTTTAATATATTTAAACTTTTATTGGTGTTTGAAATAATATAGTCTATATGTTTTCTAAAGGACAAACTTGTATCGAGTATGACACCTAAAAATTTCTTTGACTTTACTACAGGTATGATGTCATTACCATATAGTATTGTGCTGCTACTTGATTCACTGGTATTTAAATTGTTGAATATCATTGCAGCACTTTTTTCCGCACTAATATTCAATTGTAAAATATTCCTGTAATAGTGATGCAAGTTTTTTAAAACGGTATTAATTTTATTACTTGCTATGTTTATGTTTTGGTTTCTGCAATACAGTACTAAATCATCTGCAAACTGTAATATAGTAACATCATTATCATTAACATATTTACAGATCTGTGAGACATAAATGTTATAAATAAGCGGTGAAATACAAGCACCTTGCATTGTTCCTTTATACACATATTTTGGTCCATGTAAAATATTATTGTATTTAACATATAGAATCCTTTCATACAGGAAATTAAAAATCCATTTATTTACATTTCCAGGAACACCAATATCATACAGGATCTTAGCCAACGTTGCGGGGTCCACATTGTCAAATGCTCCTTGTACATCTAAGAAGACACAAATAGTGTTTGAACGACTGAGCAGTGAATTCTTTAAATCAGAAATTAGAGAAGCGAAACTATCTGCAGCGCTTCTACCCTTTCGAAATCCAAATTGACTTGGAGGTAAGATAGAATTACTTTCAACAAAATGGTCTAATCTGGTTTTTATCATGTTTTCAAAAATTTTACCTACACATGATGATAAAGAAATGGGTCTATAAGACTCGGCATTGTCATGTGGTTTATTAGGCTTTAAAATTGGTATTATGCATTGTGTTTTCCAGCTAATTGGTATTTCCTGATTTTTCCATAACTCATTAAAGATCTTAAGTAACAATTTCTGACTATTTAAATGTAAGTTTTTAATTAAAATATATGGTAAATCGTCAAGTCCTGGTGTGGTGTCTCGTCTAGATGACAATGAGAATTTAAATTCGTCCAAAGAAAATGGTTCAGACAAATAGTTATTATTATCATTACTTTGCTGCTGAAAATAGGAATTTAACAAATTAAAATCTACATTTTTTCCAGGTGCTGTGTCAGGCGCCAATCTGTCCAAGAATGAAGGAATCCATTCATCGTTTTTAGTTTTTTTTTGAGATCCTAATCTTTTAAAAATTCTAATAAAATTCCATATATTACTTATGGGTGTGGTTCTGCTAAAAGTCTTACATAAATTTCTCCAACCATTAGTTTTTTGTTCACTGAGAAATTTCTTTTTAGTAGCGTCTATCTTTTTGTATTCAATGTAGTTAGACATTGTAGGATTTTTTCTGTATTCATTAAGGGCATTTTTGCTCTTCATTACCATATCTAGACATTCATCAGTCCACCAAGGGACAGGTTGTTTATTCGTTGTACGTAAATTGTTGCTAGGAATTTTACTTTTAGGAATACATTTTTCTTTTAATAAAGATAAATTCGCACAATATTCATCAAATGATTTCAATGGATTGTTTGTGTCAACACAGAAGTTTTTAGCTAGAGTCTCAGAGAGAGATCTGTAGTCATGCCAGTTAGCTTTGTTATATAAAAAGCGTCTACTGTTATTATAATTATTAGAGTATTTGTAAGGTGAAATTTGAATATTAATTAATATTGGCATATGATAGCTGCCCATAGGATCATCTATCACTTGCCATTCACATAGAGGGGTAATTTGAGGACTTGCGTAACTTATGTCGATAGCTGATTCTCTTTTATTTGGGGGTGGATTAGTGGTAGGTGATCCTGTATTTAATAGGCAAAAATCACTGTCATCGAAAAGGTTAAATACGTTGTTGCCTCTAGAGTCTGTTTTATGACACCCAAAAGCTACATGATGGGCGTTAAAATCGCCACAGACTAAAGCTGGTCTAGGAAAATTTTCTATAATGTTTCTCAATTGATTGGTGTTGAATCTACCCTTCCTCGGTGGACAATAAACACAAAGTAAATTAATAATACCTGCATCTGTATGTAGAGATAAACCTACCGTTTGAATTTTTTCGTAGAACCTAGTTTCAATTAAATTGTATTTAAAATTATTTTTTATATAAATACCTACTCCACCATGTTCATTTTTGGCATCTTTATGAAGAAAACTATAGTTAGAAATATTATAAGAATTAAAATATTTATCTTTACAAAATGTTTCATTTAATAGACAAATGTCTACATCATGGTCCTGAAGAAAATTAATTAATAGAGCCTTTTTTGGTTTTAAACTTTGTATGTTAAATTGCATAATTGTCAAATAATTTTTGGGTGTACAAGCCATTACTACTTTATATTTTTAAAACTGTTCTTAATTACATTACCAATGTGAGCTCTTGTTAGTTTATTTTCTTCTTTATTATTAGCTAATTCAAGTAGTGCAACTACTAGTGCATTAATAATTTTATCATCTTTGCCTAATTCAGTGTAATCAACATTTTTAATCGTTTTAACTGTAGAGGGAGGAGCTGGTACATGTTTAGCTGATTTCAGTGAGGGAAATTCGATTTCATAATTTTTTAAAATTTTGGAAGAGCCAACAGTGCTTGCATATGTACTCATTAGTTTGTTTCTCTTCTCTTCAATTTTTTTTGCCTTCACTGGGCACAGCCGCGATATAGCCAGATGCGCTCCTCCACAGTTCACACATTTAACTGCTTCAGTTTTAGAACACTCCTTATAAAAATGCTCCTCAGCACATAAAGAGCAGACCTGCTTATGTTTACAAATTCTTGAAGAATGGTTAAAGCCAAAGCATTTATAGCATTGCAATAAAGGTGGAATGTAAGGAGACACCTTAAATCTGAATTTTTCATAATATACACACTCAGGTAGAGTAGGTGACAAAAATGTAACCGAAAGTGTCTCTAGAGGCTGTAGTTTTTGGTCGACTTTTTTGGTGAAACGTCTCACTTGAATAATTTCATACTCGCAGCTTAGTTTTTTGAAGAGATCTTCGTTAGTCACATCAGTTGGAACGTGTCTAATTACGCCTATACATTCAACAGACTTTGCCGAAATAAATGCACGGTATGAATGCTTGTTTAAGAAGTCATCATTCTTCAGAAAATTATTGGCGTCGTTGGCCAGATTAAACGTAACTGCCAATTTTGCCGCCGACACCCGCTCAATTCGATCAACTCCTTTTACATCCCTTTGCATAAGGTTGTTGAAGTAAAATGGATTTTTATTGCCAAGCTTCTGGTTAATGGTGCTTTCAATATAAACAGTGTAATTTTTACTCACAGAATTTTCAGGAAAGCATCTTTTATACCCCTGTTTTATGTAAGGTAAAAATTTTTCACCCCCGCCAATTTGTGTTGAATTAATTTTTTCGTTATTAGCAGTTTTCCCGCCACCTCCTCCTTCATCTTCTTCCTCCATATTAATTTTTGGCCCTGGTGGGCGTTTCATCAATCACAATTCGCTGTTAATTTAGATTTATTTAAATTTACTTTGAAAAAGCCGCCTTTCAACTTTGAGTATTCCCGCCAGAATTTGTCACAAATTATAGATGCAGTGTGACCATCTCATAAATTCCGAATCTGCCATAGAGTGGGCAAAAAATCTGCCAAAACCTGCCACACTTGGCGCCAAAAATGCCAGAAATATGCCTTCATGGAAATGGAAAAAATACACATGAATTCAATGGAATTATTTAACAATTTTCTTATAAATTGTACTTATAAGTAACATTTACTGAACCTGTCAACATTTGCCTCCAAATTTTCGTTTCCTTTTTCCGTGTAGTACAAAGATTTTGAAGAAATCTTTTTGATCTTGTTTCAAGTTGGTTTAAAGAAGACATACAGTCTCCGTGTTCCTTAATCCCCTCTTTTGTTTTAATTAAAGCTGAAACATGTTGGTTTAGGAACCTATTCCTTATTTTTGTTTTATTTAAATTTGTAAAATAAACTCGTGTTATTTACTATTCATGTGACATATTATTTATTCCGACCATTGTCATTGTCAGCTAGACTGAGAGTATAGACAAATCATGTCTATGGCGGCATAGATAACTAAACAAAATTCACTTGAGAGAATATTATCTTGCACGAAACGAAACAAAATAAAGTTTTGGCGAAATTTGTAATATTTGGGTATTTTGTAGCCCCATTCGCGTCCTTGATTTTTCCAATCGCTCCACAAAATTTGTCTTCACTCAAAATTGTGCTGTGTAGCTACCTCCACCTGATTCTAATAGGTCTTACACTCTTATCAATATTAATTTATCGAAGTTCGTCATCAACTTTTTGAATGTTGTTTTCGTCTACTATGTTGGGAAAATTCTTTGCAACGTTTAAAGTAGACGCAAAATCTTTGTAAATCAAATTAGATAATGTGAATTTTCTTGGAATCTTTTAAATCTGCCAAAATCTGCCTCTTTTGTAAATCGTCAGCATGATCTGCCACAGACAAAATTTAAGAGCGAAATCTGCCAAAACGGCAGAAATCTGCCACAAATGGTCACACTGTATAGATGGCATGGCAGTTGAATCACAGGGTCCTTTCACTGAGTACATTTTAGCTCCAGTAAAAAATCGTGACAGTAAAAATGGTCTGACATTGCTCAACAGATGGCGCTATCAAACATAAAACGTTTCTTTCCACTTTAGATAGTTATTTCATAAAGTCTAGTAATTTGTTTACTTTATTAATAGAATTAAATCTTAATGATTTCAAATATCATGTAATAAATTAAACTGCAGTAACCTTCGGGATAAAACTAAATTCTTTGAAATAAAAGAAGTTTGCGTGGGTTTTGTTGAAACGGAACGTTAATTACTATGGCAGATGGAAGTAGTGTTGCCGTTTTAGTGACTTTGTCGCTAGATCTAGCGGATTTTTGAGATTTTTAGTGGTTCATTTTTATTAGACCCTAAAAATGTTTTCGCGACTTTATAACAAGAATATCTTAAGAATGATCAATAAACATCTTGAATATAGAAAAAAAAAACATTGAAGAAAAATAAACTGAATGTGTGTATTTTCAATACACAACGCAACATTACGTTAACCATAAAAAATCGACTTTACCATATTTTCTTTTAATTAGCTCTTATCTTATTAGGAGATATTACTTGAAAAATTTAGCGACTTCCAGCTGGTTTTTATAAATATAATTTCTTTTAATCTAGATACTTTTGAAAAAGGTTTGGGTAATTTATTTTTTCTTAAGTGGCAACACTAGATGGATATCTGTCATGTCATTTTTTGAATTTTTATTCCGTTTTCATTAAATGAGATTTGGAAGTGCTCAATGGTGTTTTTCGCTGTTTTTTGTGATTTCTCCCGACGACTTGGCCTGGTTTTTTGGACTTTGGTGGCTCTGCTATATTTTACTGACCCGTGTATTTTTTGCGTATAATTGGTGTAAATCCACAAATAAATTATTAGGCGGTATCAGTAAAGATTTAGACGCCGAAGACAATATTCAAGAAGAAGCATTAATTTATTGTAATAAAAGGAAAATAAATAAATGATTGTTATTTACTTTTTGTGTTTTAATCAAATGAAACACTAAAAATAAAGAAAATTAACAAGTGGGTGTGTACGTACTATACGTACGTAGGGTATGTGTAGTATTCATAAATATATACATAGCATCTTGTTTTTACAACATTGCTCAACAGATGGCGCTCAATTGAGATAGCGGCTGATGCCCCTATACCCTATATATAATTTACTCTATGCTTGATCACATCTCATCAGCGTTGCCAGATCTCCTGATTTTCCAGGAGATTTCCTGATTATTCCGATGTTCTCCTGATCTACTGATTTTATTATTAAATCTCCTGATTTTTAAGATTTAGGAATATTTTCAATACAAAAAGTATGCATACGTAAAAAGGAACGTATACGAGTTGTGTTTATTCCTAACAGTAATAAGTGTTGAGAAGGAACGCTTCATAATATAGCCTAATACCGTATATTAAGAGCGTTTTTGCAATGAATCCGCCGCCGCGCGCCGCCTTGGCTCTCAATAACATGTTGTCATCGTGTTTACGCATGCGCAGGGAAAGAACCGAGCCATTCGCCAACGATACGCAAGTTTAGGCGACTAAATTGAATAGGTACATTGCTGTGCTATTTGATATGTCATAGACTAAATTTAAATTTAGCAAGTTTTGCTTTTGCATCTACTAGTACTAAACAAACAGGCGCCACGCCAAGTTTTGTTTGCATTGCATAGTTCTAATTATTAAACTGCTATTATTAATTAATTACTTTGAATATGTCTGATACTGATTCTCAAGAAGATACGGTGGAAAATACTCCGCCGAAGAAAGTATTCTTCATTGTATAATAAAGACTGGGAAAGAGAAGACAATTTTAAAAACTGGCTGAAAAAGAGTTCTAAAGGTAAGTTTTTTGCACAGGTGATTGTTTTATGTATAAAAATAGCCTTTTTAATTGATCTCCTGATTTTCCCGGGAACAAATATTGTACAGCCATGATATTACGCGACCCAATAATGTACAGTCAATAATACGCGACCCGAGCTTACGATCCATGTACACGTAATATCGGGGTGTGCAATATTGGCTGTACATTATCACCCCGTACAATATCAGTACGAGCCGATAATACGCGACCCGATAATGCACACCCCGATATTACGTGTACATGGATCGTAAGCTCGGGTCGCGTAATATTGGCTGTACATTATCGGGTCGCGTATTATCGGCTCGTACCGATATTGTACAGGGTGATAATGTACAGCCAATATTACGAAGCCAATATGGCGGTCATTCAACATGTCAGAATTCTACCAGCCAATCAGCAGCATTCGATCATAGACTAAAACGGTGCCTCGTTCGTTTTAACCACTTGCACGAGTTTGCGTCATCGTGGGAGTGCTTGCTTTTAGACTTACTTTATTTGTTTGTTTGTTCTCAATTATTTCAGAAGAATGATTCAACAATGATCCATGGTGCAGCAGAGTAACCTGAGGATGACGGTGCAGGACGCCAAGGCGTGTGTGGTTTTGGCGCGACGAGCTGTTGGACAAGATATCCACGAAATGTATTTGGTACATTATTACGAGTTCATTAAATGAGGTAATTTCTTTTCGCCGATGCTATGTAGTGCTTTTCTCAAAAAAATGTAAGGTAGTAATTTATTAAGTAAGTAGGCAGGTAAATCAAACACGCAAGCAAAGTTTTACTAATCTCTTTCACCAATGAATTTTATTGTACCATTTTGACACATAATAGTTATTGGGTTTTAGTTAATTACTTCTACTGATGTTGATGTCAATAATAAAGCCTATAGTAGTTAGGGTTTCTGCACTTAGTAGTGAGACCATTGTGCGTGGGCCCTCACTCAAGCCACCCCAGCTGCCCCCAGAACCTCACCAGCCTCTTTAGTTTCCTTAGGGTGGCCTCTAAACTTTCCGGTGTTCCGATTCTTTCTGATGCTGGTGATTTAATTGCATTCTAAGAGCGTATTTCTCACTGCCTCTTCTGTTTCCATGCAGGCCCTGCACAGGGGACTATCTGTAATACCAATTGTGTGGTAGTGTTTGTATAATGAACAGTGTCCTACCTATTAATATTCCTGTGATCTTTCTAAGGCTTCTCCTGTATAGCCTTAGGAGCCGTTTGGTTAGTCTTCTATCTAAAGCCTGTAGTGTCCCAACGAACCCTGAGTTGCGTGGGTGTGGATGACCTGTCCCGGCGCGTGTGGCTGCTGCGGCAGATGGCTCTCTAACAAAACTGACTAAACAATGTCATGTTTTTATATATAATAATATTTAAATAAAAGAAGAATAAGTCAAAAAAATATATATTAAATTATTTACAAGAAATAGCTGACTCGCTCTACTGCCAGTGATGATGATGATGCCGATATGCAGGTACTTAAAAATACATCAAGCAAATAAATACTTCTTTCATTCATTCACTTTAAATAAACGGGAGAACACACAGACCCAGACCCCAGATTAATATAATTGTTACCCAGAACAGAAAGTACTCTGTTTAGTCTCTTTATTTTCTGTACCTATTTAATCAGCAATAAATTACATGGTTCTTACAAAATAAACAAAAATGTTTTTCATCTCTCATGTGGAAAGTAGGTCATTGTTTTCCTGAAAAGTGCCAGTTTTCCTCCAAGGCAGGAAAGTAGACTTCAATATAAATTACTTTCCTCCCCAAAAATTGGAATATAACATATATGTACATTTTGTTTACTTTCTTCACAGTCAGGATGAAAAGCAGTGTTTGCAGAAGAAAACACAATTTCACCCACAAACTATAAATAAATATCTCATGAAATTGCTTGTTTTCCTCTCATGTATGACTGCAGTGGCGTGCACAGAACTTTTTGCTGGAAAAGCAAGCAATTGGTCAAGAATAACAATAAAAAAAATATGAAAAAATTTAAATATCACTTTGAAAAAAAAAAGTTTGTATAGGAAATTTTCACTCTAGGGTAGACATTGTCTACCCTGGCTTCATACAAATTTTTTTTTTCAAAGTGGTATTTAAATTTTTTCATATTTTTTTTATTGTTGTTCTTGACCAATTGTTTGCTTTTCCAGCAAAAAGTTCTGTGCACGCCACTGTATGACTGTCTACTATTCCAGGAGAAACTAGATAAATGCCTCGCAGCATACAACTGGCAGACCTCAACAGTCACCTCCGTACCCAACCCCAACAACTCCATCAGCTCCAACAGCGAGGAATTTGAGCAGCAAGTATGGCAGCTGGTGTGGAGCCGGGGGACGCGCTGTGTGTCAGTCTGTACGAGCAGAGAGCCGCGCTAGTGAGTGAGCTGACCATGCAGGGAAGGGAGTTGTCAAGAAGCATCACTAATAACTAAGTAAGTTAGTTATAGAGCCATGTGGTGTCCGGCAGACCAGAATAGCACCAACCCTTTACATTTATGGGTGACGTATAATGCGACTAATGTCTGAGGCAGAACGCCGAGAGCCTCGTCAACCAGAGAATAGGCAGCATTGTGTTCTTTTAGTCTTCCATCACTGCAATCTCAAACCCGCCTGCCAAGCGTGGATATTACGGCTAATTCCTCCCATGGTAGCAGTGGCGTGCACAGAACTTTTTTCAGGAAAAGCAATCTGAAGGTCAAGTACGACAATAAAAAAAATATGATTTTTAATAACACTTTGAAAAAACAAAAGTTTGTATGACACAAGGGTAGGCACTGCCTTTCCTAGAGGAACATTTTCATACAAACTTTTTTTTTTCAAAGTGGTACTTGACCTTCAGATTGCTTTTCCGGAAAAAAGTTCTGTGCACGCCACTGGATGGTAGAGGGTTATGCCTAGCATGGGCTATTGATTTATTTATTTATTTACACATAGCATTACAGTTTATATATACCTTATCGCTACACAGAGGCATATGTATATATTATTGCTTATAGTCTAGGATATCCAAATCATTCACTACGCTCACAAAACTTCAGGTATCCTCTTTTCAACGCGGCCATCCATCTGCAAATACATCCGTGTGTGTGGTGCAAAATCGACCAATGCATAGACCATTGCGGTCGCTCGTTGATGATAGTACATATGAATCTCCATACAAAATAATCACAGGAGTAACAAGTCATGATAAATTTGGCCCTGTGTTGGTAACTATTCTTTAGGCTGTTCCAAAATAATATTAAAAAAATGAAGATAAAACTTTCTATGAAAAATTAAATAATCAGGGCCAAAATGAAAAAAAAAATTGTAGGTCCTTTCTTTGAAAGGTGATCTATCAACGCACAGCTCGAACCACTGGATGGATCGGGATGAAATTTGGCATACAGATAGATATCATGATGTACGCATACGCTAAGAATTTTTGAAAATTCTACCCCTAAAGGGTGGCAAAGTTCGTATGGGAAAAGAGGAAGCAACGGACGGATCGATGTAATTTGACGATGTAGATGGATAGATGGAGGGCCGGAAAGTGACATAGGCTACTTTTTAACTCGTGCACGCAACATGTGTTATTTTGTAATCTGTGCGAAATTTCATCAAAATCCGTTTATACGTGATTGAGGCACAAATATACGAACTTTGATATTTATAATATTAGTAGAATAAACAACCGAGGGATATCAGGGATACCTCGCCCGATAAAGGTATGAAACTGTATAAAAGACGCCAGACTGGATGCGTGGCGTGGCGTGCGTGCGCAGTCTGCCATCTTTCATAGAGTTTCATACATTACAACCGGTGCGTTACAACAACAGACACAGAGACAAATTACAACGCAAACAAGCGTCCGGTGTGCGGCGCCTTTAAACCGCCCTGTACATTTCATGCTTCTTCAATTAATAAATATCTATTAATATTTATAAAATATACAGTTCAGATATTATAAATCTTCATTGTTTATACACAGAGACAAAGAACAATGAAAAAAATATATACAACAATGATTACAAACATTCCACCCAAATATTCATGGTCACAATATCTTCCCGTGGATGTCGTAAAACACCACTAAGGGAATGGGTCGATTGTTGTGCACCTGCTGTAAGCGATGGACTTGCGACCCATCTCAACTTTGCTAGTTTGGTTTTGGTGTGACATGGTACATCCTTTGTTTAAAATATGGTTATAATATTGACTTCATCTTCCAGAACTACCTCTCAGGCGAATCCTGCGAGCTCCTGGTCATCCGCTGTGAGAAGACACAATGAAATTACCACTAACAGTGGGATATTCCACACCGCCAGGAATGGGAACATTGCTGCGACCCAAGCGAAGCCCACTTATGCCATTGATGCCTAGGCTATTGTAAGTTATTTTACTCGAAAATTTTTGTGATGTGGTCATTGTATGGGCGTATATCGTGGTATGGTCAAAGGATCCATTCTTTCTGAAATGACCCTCAATATTTGTCAAAAGTGACGGAAACGCTTTGCCTACCCCGCAAGGGAATACAGGCGTGAGTTTATGATCCATTCAGACGTCATTCTACCTTATAGTATAGGTTCGGGATACCTTTTGAAATATAAAAGTCTAGTAGGTCTGGAATCTTTTTAGTATGTAGGCTCACCAGTAGATATTAAACCCGATTCTGTAGGCTTTAATTTTAGTTTTAGTGCTGTCAAAACTTGAAAAATTCCTAAGTAATTTAGCTTCCAATCCTAACACTTAAGGACTAGTTTGAAATGAAAAATATTTAGTTTTGACATCACTAAAACTAAAATTAAAGCCTTCGGAATCGGCTTTATAGTATTCAAATGCTTGGTCTCCACGCATTTATTCAATTAGCGTTATGCTGGCATTTTGTGATGTTTTATTGTGTTTTTGATTAGTACTGCTGTTCCTCCATGAGCTCTTCCATCAGGATAATTTGTAAGGTAGCATTTATAGCCCCCTTGTGGCAAAAGATCTTTGGCTAGTTATATGCGTCTCAGAAATGAGTAAATAAATTTTTACCTGTAATTGTAAATGTTTGGTCATGTTTACGTATATTTAAGTATTTTCTCCTTTCCATAGGTGCCTATTGGTAGACAGGAAGATGCACTACACACCAATAGCAGCAGCAAGGATTGCAAATGCTTACAGCTCACAGAGCTCATGTGGCATCCACTCCACTGACGGCGGAAGAGGCGGCTCATGAACGCAGGCTGACGGAAGGCGCCGGCGTTGGCGCTCCGCCCCGCCTCACAGCTCGCCACCAGCTCTCCGACTTGGAGTTGGGTCATGCGCGGAGAAACGCAATTATTCAAGATTATGGGCTAGTTAATAGGAATAGATAATAAAAAATTTGTTCAAAAACTAAAACCCGACCACTGTAATATCACGCTCTAAAAAATATTCTCATCAGAAATTGTTATGTACAAAAGAATCAATATTTATCGTCTATTAAATAAACATTTAAATGTTTTTAATAAATATTCATAGTGATGTTCAGAGGATAGCCGTGGTATTATGCCACCTGCCCTAAAAAACAATACATTCTAACAGTAGTAAGCGATCATAAGCTTTAGGGCACAGTAGCATATGACAACGACTGTCCTCTGAACATCACTATGAATATTTATTAAAAACATTTAAATGTATGTGTAAGTTGTTTATTTAATAGACGATAAATATTGATTCGTTTGTACAATAAATTTCTGATGAGAACATTTTCTTGTTTCATACTTTTTAGAGTGTGATGTTACACTAGTCTGGTTTTAGTTGTTGGACTAATTTTGTATATAAATTATTTTGGGGGTATAACTTCGTGATAACGTTTAAGCAGAGCCACTTTATTGGAGTGAAGCGGGAAGGACTGGAGTGAAGCTTAATTTTATAGAAATTATTCCCAATTATCGGGTACAGGCAAGCAAAGCCGCAAGCAACAGCTAACAATATATATATTTTTGAAACGTGCGAATTAAGCCCTTTCATTTGATACCCAATACAATACGGCATAATTAAGACATATTTTATTTGTAGTTCATGAGTTTATGCCCTCTAGAGGGCGCTATATTCAATTTAACCTTATTTGTCAAATTATGATAAGTACTTTAGAAGTTATGAGGGAACAGATGAACATTCATACATACATACCGGTCAAAATCATAACCCTCATTTTTGCTTCGCCGTAGTCGGGTAAAAATAAATAGAATGTTATTAAGTAAAGTTTTATTTATAATCTATTAAAAAGTCTTAAAAATAATCTTAAGTCTAGAATTGAATGTGTGCCCAGAAAAAGGGTCTAAGTATATGAAAAAAAAAACTTTTTTTCTATCATCTTCTGATCATAATGCGATATAGACCCTTTTTCCGTTAAAAACATCGTTTTAATTTTTTTTTTATTGAATAGACCCTTATTCCGGGCACACGTTCAATTGTTGTCGATCTTGTGGTTGGTAACAAAACTGAAAAAAAGAAAATTATTTTGATATACCTACTTATTAATTTTCTTAGAATATAATTTTTAAGGTGAAAAAAAGACTACTTCGGGGGAAAATACAAACTAAGAAATATGAAAAGAAATACAAAAGGCACCGTCGTTCCTACTCTAATTACTTACTAGTTTTTTTCCTCCCTGCATAGCATAATTTTAGAGTAATATTGTTTAGAATTGCCTGCCGTGTCAGTCTGTCAATGCTTTCACATATTAATTTAAATTAATCTACCACTGTGGCCAAAACCTCGGCATTTTAAGAGCAGCCTCTACCCTCAGCAACATTTCGATTGATTAATCGAACTTGCTTCTGCTCATACAATAATATGTTGTTAAACTTGTGAATTTATGAAACACAGTTTAATTATACCAACATGATACAATAATCTCATCATTCTCGACCCACTGCTGGACCTCACTTCTATTGCACCAATCCTGTCGGTCCTGTGGCCGCCGCATGTAGTCAGATCCCGTCAAATTGACGATGTGGTCTGCCCACTGGCCTTGTTGCTCCACTCTGTCATCCCGTCTAGCCAAATGTCCCGTCCATCTCCACCTTACTTAGCATTACTTACATTGTGCTTGCTGTGGAGCTTGTTCATGTGTTGAGGTTTGTGTCCTTCGGCGCTTTGTTCTCCGACCATCCCGAGCCCGAATGACTCTGTTCTATTTTCAGACTTTTAGGTGAACGTGGCAGTGGCGAGTGGTGGAATTATGACTTTGGTAAGCCGATACAAACATTGCTCACTATGGGAGCCTGCCCAATAGTGCCCAACGTGGCAACGTTGCAAGGTTAGCTAAAATGGACCGGCCTATTAATCTCCCAATTTTATGCAAACATAGCGCTGCGCACCATGAGTTGAAATAATGTGTACGGAAGATTTGATTTTCGTTTTGCACCGGCGTTTTTTTAGTAATTCTTAGTTAGAAGCACACTTAAAATAATGAATGGTGGAATGGTTAGTTGTAGTTGCGAGGTATTTCTGAAAGGTTAGCCGGTGGGAATCGGCTTCTATGGAGCCTTCGCCATTGGAAGGTGGTAGAGCTGATGCCGTGCTCGACTGTGGAGGTACCACCATCTGACTTGGAGACCCCCATGAAGTAATTCGGGGGAGCGTAAGAGGACAGCTCACAGGCAAAAAACCAAGAGGCCCACCATGCCTGGGACCGTTGGATGGCGGTATGTCCATCCCTAATAGCCGGGCCTTATATGGAACAGACTGATGACGGGCAGCGGCGTCACTGGTGCGAGGGTTCCGATACCGCGCTCACCAACCCGCCTGCCCAGCGTGTGAGTATGGGCAATTCTTCCAGGATGACCGCCGGGAGTGGCAAATTCATGGAAAGGCTTATGTCCAGCAGTGGACGAACTAGGCTGATGGATGGATAGAGACTTTTAGACAAGAATGATAAACAAAAATTATTATATTTTGAATTATTTAATTTTATTAGGATGATGCCAATAAAACAGGGTGATTCACCATCATAATGATGATTAACAGCCAATAAAATGCGGCAGAATGTTATATAAAAACGAATCAAATAACCAATTTCCACCGATGCATAACACAAGATAAACAGCAATAAGTAAGTTAAGTCGGTAACAATTATACACACAAAACAAAATATATTAAAATAAAGTAAACAGGGTATAAAAGAAAACACTAGAACAATGACTGAAATAGCATGTTGCAGTAAAAATATATAATGTGTCCAAGATCAGTGAATCTACTGGTTCGTTGAGGAAACATCATATATTATATTCTCTCCAGCAACTGTGCTATTTGAGCCAATGTTCTAGTGTTTTCTGATACAGCAGCAGAAATACTGCTCAACACTGCAGCCGCCTGCTCCTCTGCAGTCACCCTGCGCTCCTCAATTTGCAGGGCCCACCGGGGTGCCATGGGTTCAACTGTAAAAAAAAAACAATGTCATCAATACATACCTACATATTACATCTTTGGACTGACCAACTTCACTTTATCTGAATGTTAACAAAAACTAAGCAAATGTATAATAACTCACTCCTTGACTTCTCAGTGGTTGCGCCAGGAGCAGGGGCTCTAGTTGGCGGCACTGTTGCTGTGCTCTGTTAAACTGTAAATAAAAACAATGTTATTGATACATATCTACATGTACGTTTTATGTGTGGCCACATGTTACATCTTGGACTGGCTGACTTCACTTTATCAGAATATAAGCAAATGGATTAAAACTCACACTCCCATTGGAGGCTAGGGGCTCTAGGAGGTGGCGGCACTGCTGATGGGGTTGGCGAAGCCTCCACAGGTTCTGGCAGAGGCGGGCTCACAGGTTCCCCCAAGAACTCTGGCAGCTCGAGCGGTGGTGGTGTTGAGCATCCCACATGCAGTTAAACGACAAAATATTAGTTTTGTGACCAAGTAAATACAATAAAGACAATCACAACCATCAACATTTTGATAAAATATTAAAATACTGCCTTTTCCAATTAATCACATCTTTCCATTACGCGCTTGTTTTTGTGGTACCAACCCCCACAGCATTCAGTCGTGCCGCCAATGTTTCCCACTGAGACTTGGCTTGGTGCTTCGCATGTGGCCCACTGTTAGTTAATTCCCAACAGCCAAGTCTTGGTGGTCCTCTATAAATCCCACCAGCATCTACAGCTGCTAGTGGGAAGTTTGCTTGTGCGCTGGCATTCTGAAACATAGGTACGAGTATCATTTGAATCTTGATGCACTGCATTATGTTGAAAATTTTGATTTTCCCACATATTTCAATCAGTCAATCAATAAAAGCCGTTTCATCTGGCTTCCTTTAACGTGACTGCGCACATTAGTTCCGCCAATATTTTGTTTTATGAGATTATATAGAAGAAAAACACACGACTCGCTTGACGAGACGTCACGCTTTTTAATTTTCCTACTTTAGGAAAGGCTAGAGGCTTTTTAACCATACAGCCTTAACAACTTTGTCATATGCGTTTTGTTATCCACTTTTCATTTCTCATTTATCATGTTACGTTAAGATTTTGAAAATAAAACAGTATAATTTTAATATAAAAAGTGTCACTCTCATTTTATAAATGCTTGTTTCTATGTTTTGCCTCTTACTTAGCTTCCTTCAAAAAGTCTCAACGGAACACTACATTGAATAAACGAAACGCGGATTTTAGTTCATTCACGAAGCTGATGTTGATGAAAATTTTTACACAATATGCCATAATCAAATTGAGGCTTTTGCTATTTTCATCAACATCAAGTTGATGTTGATGAAAATGAGAATTACGCGGTAGACCTGGGGCTCTACCGCGTAATTCTCATTTGTATCAACTTCAAGCAAATGCATGCGAAATTCAACGCGTGCAAAAGAGATGGCATGTTAGGCGGGCGTCGTCGCACGCACGACAAATTTCAATCTCAAGTTGATGTTGATGAAAATGAGAATGAGCGTTTTTCTGGTTGTTTTTTTTTCTTAGTTCTTAGCTTTGCTCCAGATGGCGCTGTCTATGTCATGTCATGTCATGTCTATGTCAAAATGTGTTTGTAGCAATCAATGTCAAAGTGGTTATAAGTTTGTTTAGAATCTGTGCAAATTTTGTCCTTGATTCTGTTGCTAAAGATACGACAGTGCCATCTAGGAATCTTATTTAACACTAAATTTGACATAAGGAAAAACGCTCATTACGCGGTAGACCCACTGCTGTACACATAAAGCCAAGTTTAAATTTCCTTTTTTTTTTGCAAATATGAACTTTTTAGATTTGAACATTTGCATGTATTTGTAACGGTGTCGCGTATACCGAAAAATATAATATTATAATTGTGCTAAATATGTAACATACCACTTAGCTTTTAAACTTATAGTTTACAAAAACAAAAAATATATATAAAAAACATGCATATTGCTTGAAGTCTCATTTTTTTTATTAATGAATTGGTTTACAGGCAAAGTTTTCCATAAAACATCCTATCAATTGACATATTGGCTGGTAAGAAATATGGCAGTATTTTTTTTATAAGGCAGGGAGCAATTTTTTCATCTTGAAGTCCACATATTTTTCTTACTGGCCAGTATTTTATATCTATCAACGCACTGACCTCTATCTAATTTGAGGTCAGTGAAGTACAACATTACAAAATATTACTGGTACGTAAGAATTTCCATTTCAGATTCTTTTCGTAAAGAAAAAATATTAAAAGCTGGTTTTAGCGCCCGAAATATCTTTCTATCACCCTCCATCATTTTCAAAACATAAAATTTATATTAAACTACCCAATGGTTAATTAAATGTTCTTCCTAGAAATTATAACCAATAAACTTGAAAATATTTCAAACGATAACAAACTTATAATATTTTGAATTGATTTCTCGTGAGAATCTGTTGACCTAGTAACCGATTTGCCGTTGCGATGACATAATGCCAAAACGGACTACATTGTAACTACCGTAAATAAGTATATTATGAAAATCAAAATCACAAAAATAATATGATCGGGAAAGCCGACCAGTTTTCATAACACGTATTGAGGTGAGCCGTTTTTATTTAAAATAAAATCAAGTGTGAGTTGAGTAAACATTAGACACGTCAAAATGATTTGACGACCCGGCAAATGTGCCAAATCTGCATATATTAGCCATAAATTCGAGAAAATTACAGGTTTACAATTATTAGTGGTTATGTTTTTATTTGAATATTAGATCAAAGTACCAAAAGTGAATTTAGGTTTTTGAGTTATTTTAAGAACCCGGTGCAGGACGACGCCAACTCCGATGCGAAGCGAGACGTATCGCGACAACAAAGCGCATATTTGGCTGGCTGATCTAAACAAGCGCCTCACGCTTTGCCCAACGCCGTTCGAACTGTGCTGAGTGAGACTCACCCTTTGCGTTGGGAATAATAATTATTTCCGATTACCTTAATTGTGCCTCGATTACTTGTTATTTTTTATACTGTTTTAATTAATTAGAGTATTGATGAATACTTCCAAGTGGTGTCGCGGGGTACGGTAGGGTCCTACGTGCAAAAAAAAGAAAAAATTAATATTTAATAAAATTTAAGAGAAGAAAGAAAATAAATCAGAATTTTTAAAAATCAGTGGTGTTCATTAAAACGTTCCCAAAGGTCAGGAACTGTCCTGGATCGTGGAGACGCTCGGAGACACGGTGGTGATGTCCGGCGTGTAGGCTCCGAACGCGTCGGCAGGGAAGACTGGAGAGTGCGTCCAGCGGTCAGGTGGAAGACCGAGGTGACTCTCGTCGTGTTTATAATTTATCACTATTTCCATTCGATGTTTTTCACGTCAATGGCTATTGTGAGACGGATTTGCATAAATCTGGCAGTATCAGAATTTCCATTCCAATGGAAAATGGAAATAATGAGACTCACCCCTTGTAATCGAAGTGAAAAGCAGAGTGTATAACTCTGGCATAAAACCCATTTTATGACCTTGTTGTACAATCTACTATTTTCTACTACCTTTATGAAAAAGTTCCATTTAATACTCGAAATTAGTTTTGAAAATCGAACTTTCCGGGCTCCGTTGCGGAATGACTATCAGGTCAGTTCGAAATATCGTATTGAAATTTCATTTATTGCAAAATTAGGTTCTTTTTGACGTTTGTCTTCATTTCATGTTAAATTATGTTGTTTTTGACGTCCTTAGTTTGTCTTTGAAATCGAAATTCCCTGCGTTCTGATTCACGACATAATCGATTATATCGCGTCTGACACTCTTTTTTCGCAAAATGATACTGGCCACAAATTCGCCGGCCGAAGCCTAAAAAAAAAGGTAAAAATCGTGCCGTGGTTTGCAAAGTCATTAAATACATTAAATTTGAAAGGAAAAATTTAATATTTAAATACATAAATCAGGTAGTAAAAAAGTATCGTTCGCAACGAGTAAAAATGGGTTTTCTTACCCTCGGAATGTAAGCTTTCGACGTTCACCTTTGGCTCACGTCGAAACTAGCTTCATTTCTCGGGTAAGAAAATCATATAAATTGTGCATAATGAAAACTTTTTTACAAACGTCTCTAATAAATAAATAAATCTCTAATAAAAAAATCAATTAAAGTACAGTCTTCTGAACAAAATAATACTTTAAAACAACTTTTTCTGCTATAAAAGAACAGTTACACGAAATAGAAAGGCAAAGATAACTTAGTCCATACAGTCATGATTGAGGTTTTAATATCTTATATCTTATACCAATGAGGTTTTTATTATACGAAACAATACATTGCGGAAGGAGGTTACGCTTCAACTTTTTTCGGCAATTTATTGTCTATGGCCGCGCGAGCTAGGGCGCATATTAGCAAGGGCGGTATTTTTTTTCATTCACCCATGGCCGAATAAAACATGGCCTTTTCCTTAGAAGAATAAGGACTTATTCTAAGATCTGTTCCTTTGGTTTCCATTCCAAAACATAAGCTTACTACAATTTGAACAGTGACAACAGGATAGCATATAAAATTTTGTATGAGTGCTAATGAATAAGCACAAGAGTTTGTACGGCGACACTGATATTATTAAATATTTGGAACGCCCTGGCCCAAGGTGACGTCATATTACGTGGTTGCCATTTTATGTCATTATTTCATGATAAGGAAAAAAGGTTAAGGTAAGTTATTTCGTTTACAAAATAATTATATTATTTGTAACATTAATAAGTATTTTTTGTTGTTGAAATTAAACATAAACAAATGTAATTTTGATTTTTTGCTTATCTTTATGGTCAGATTTGCAAAAGTTGTGTAAAACGTTTGGGTAAAAATAAGCGCATAATACTGGCAATATCTAATGGCGTTTAGTCCATTTATTGTCATCCTTGCTGCACGAGAGTGAATTTAATAGTTTGTATTATATTCATTATATTCATATATATATTCATTCCACACAGAGATTCCCAAAGGTTGAAGCGAGTATCGAATTGCATACGAGCTAAATAATTAATGATAATCCTAGGAAGCAAGAAGTCGATCCGTAATTGTAAAAATCGCGCTGCAAAGGCGGAATAATTCGACTTTTTTTCTTTTCCCAAAAATTTATTGGTGGCTCAAGAGTGGCTTAACTTTTGTGGCCCAAAAGCCAGTATCAGAAATTGTAAGTCCTATTTACCCCATTTATCCAATATATTTGTATATTTACTTACATAGTTTTCTAAACAACGTCTCCAAGGATTTTTATTATTTTTAAATGTGTATTTTTTGGGTATCCATTATCCTAATGGGTATGTATGATTTGATAAAATCGATATAGTGTGAGTCTCCAATGCTACCTAGTATAATTTATTTCTACGAACATAGAAATTTCCATGAGAGGTTTTTTTTTAGTATTAAAAAAAACCAAGAACTCTGTAGATGGCGTTGAACTGACTACGTTACTAGGTGCCAAAGCCAAAACGATTGGAAAAAAAACATTGCGTCACATCACTTCACATACGCTCGTTGGTTGACTGACATGTGTGCTGAGCATATGTGCGAATGCTTTGTTATAGTCCGTCCAGGTTTAAAATGTACGATGGCTTGTACTCATTGCGCTTTACGGCGTTCATCTTTAGGAAAAAGATGTATGCCTTCATTTTTACACGAATCCACAAGGCACAGACTTCTCTTCTTTTTCTCTTGGGACAGTTTCTTTCTGGCGTAGACTCATAAAAAGACTGCTAAATATGTTTTTCTTTTTCCTTGTTGTTATTATTTATTTATTTTCAAAATGTCATTGTGATGTGATGTGACAATGACATTAATTACTTTTTTATGTACGTTTCGTTTTACGATCTCAAAATTACATCCAAGTGAAATAATCAAAAAATTATGTGACGTTCCGTTCCTTGCAGTAACTTACCAAGTTCAGTGCCATCTATCCAGCGACTAGGGAAGAGTAAAAAAAAAGAAAAGAAAATCCCTCATTCCCGACTTTTAAAGTTTGAGAACCGTCCATAGCGTGTTGACGTCTTATATGGTCTAAGTATCGCGTCATTCCGAGCCACTGTGAGCCCAATAACGATGGCTCAACTATGGTCGCTATGACCACATTAACGACGCCATGCTGTGCTATCATCGCCCATGCTTCACAACACTGTGAGCGATCTATTAAATGTGACTGCTGGCCGGAGGCAAAAAATAGGTTATTCGGAGCATAAGAGTTTATTATTAAACCATGATTCAAAGATTGTAATAAGAAGAAGTCACCTTTGTATTCACGTATTATAAACAAATTTCTACAAATGCAAATTCTCAAAGAGTGTGAGAGGGGCAGATTCGTGGAGGAGTTGCAGTACTGAGTCGTTTTTTTTATAAATAAAAATTTACTAAGGTTGCTGTCAGAATTTCGTTTAACCCAGCGGGGTTATTGTGTATCTTCCAATCAGTGTCCAACTACCTAAATTGTACAGTTGTAACTGTCAAACGATCGAATTCTGATTGTGTAAGGGTAAGTGCGCGTCTGAAGTGACGTCACAGTGCGTTGCGATTTAAACATCCACTGAAGGCAATTTTGACAGCTGGGATTTTATCGACCACAGAACATTTTTGTTAGCATGCGATCGCGTATGCATTGTTGCTATCAAATCGGTCCAAACCGCAACTTGGAATCAAGCACTGCGTCGGAGCAGTTTTTTATTGAAAGTTTTGAAAGCCACTAACAAAATATTCAACATATTCGGAGAAAGTAAGTCAAGTTCATAGTAGTTGGTACATTTATCATCTTCAAATTCATTTTTTATTTAAACTTTGAGTTTTGTTTACCTATTTTAAGACCTGTGAAAATATTTTGTAGGCATGGCAGCTTGTGCAATTGTATTAGCTGAAGCTGAAGAGGAAGGTCCTCAGCATAGATAAGTATAATAGTACCTATCACAAGGCGTCGATTCCGGGACCACAGCGATTCAATGCAGTTGCCGGAACAAGAATTTATTGGGAACTTTCGCCTGTCCAAGGATGGGTTTGCACAAGTTTTACCAGATATTGTGCCGATTATATCGCAGATACGGCGAAGGACAGCCGTTCCCAATGAAATGAAGGTAAGTGCCTACATAATGTAGGTACCTATGTAATTATTTAGGTACCCACTTATACCTACTTTGTGTAAAACTCGATTTTATGCTTGCAGCTTCTTTCGGTGCTGTCATGTTATGCTAGTGGTTACCTACTATCAGCGAAATGCCAGATGCTCATATATGATGTCCATGTCTCAGCCAACATTCAGCAAAATGTCTTCATAATGACACCGAGGCACTCAATTCCAGGGAAATCCTCCTTCAATCAATCCTCCCTCTACTTAAAGGGAGAGATAGGAGTACATGAGGGGGTAAGTCTCTTAATATAATAAGCTAATAAGTGCCTACCTATTGTGAATGAAGGACACAGGGAAAGAACATGCTTTTTCAGTTTCAATAGCTGATTTATCAGTCATTTCCTTCCCCTGTGCCCTTCAAAATGTTTTATAATGAATAATTTTAACTTTACACACTTAATTTGCCTGTATTTTACAGATTTATGGAAAAGTTTGGATTCCCTGGAATTATAGAGTGCATTGACGGGACTTATGTGGCCATAGTGTCTCCGGCTGAGCATGAAGAGACCTCCTTCAACAGGAAGTTCTTCCACTCCTTAAATGTGCTAATTGTGAGTGTAGTTTTCAGATTTTATCCCTATACATGTGCTATAAGACTTTACTTGTGAAAAGTTGAAATTGTTGCTTCTGACCGCTATTTCAAGTTTCCAAGTGTACTGGAAGTGCCCTATATGTTTTCATGGTAAGCAAATTTGTATGAAATGATGTAAAGGGCAATAACAATTTTTTGTGTTGAGTTAGAAGCCTTATGTTCTTACAGCACCATGGGGCCACAGACTTCTGTAAGAGGTATCAGTTTCAGTTCAACTTGATATCTCACACGGGCCCGAACAAAAGGACAGATGGGCAACAAAGTGAAATCAGAAGAAAAGTTAATCTGGTACCTCTGAACCTTTACTTTTCTTCTGCGTTTCTATACCGCAATGATGTAATGTTAATTTGTAGCTCCTTGTGATGGATAAATTGCCAAGTGTTTAAATTACAGCAATTTATTTCTATCATAGGTAGTTTCGATACATAATTCAATCAAGAACCATTTATTCCAGATATGTAAACAGAATTTAAATATTCTGCACATAAATGCATCATATGGTGGACGCACTCATGACTCCTTTGTTTGGAACCAAAATCCAGTAAAAGAGCTCTTTGAATTACTTCATGAGCGAGGGGAGAGCTGCTGGTTGTTGGGTGAGTAAAACTAGCTAAAAAAAAACACAATTTGCCTTGAATTTATTTGCATTTTTAATTTTTTCTGTCTTGTAAGTAGGTGACTCTGGGTATGCTCAACGGCCCACAGTCATGACTCCAATTGTGGGTACTGCTCCAGGGTCACCTGAAGAGCATTACACAAATCTGCACTGTTGTATCCGCAATACAGTTGAGTGATGCATAGGAGTATTGAAGGCACGTTGGCGATGTTTGTTAGCATAGCGTGTGTTTTACTATGAACCAGTTACATAATTATACATACATATACTCACGCCTGTCTGCCATAGGGGCAAGGGCGGATCCAGCCTGCAAGCCAGGGGTGGGTCACAGGCTCCGAATTAGTCCACATATATAATAAAATGTTGTGCAATTTTAGGTAAATTTAGCGTGTCTGTATAGAAAAAAAAAGTTGAACTAGGCCCAGGGGGGTCATGACCTCCATGACCCTCCCTGGATCCGCCGTTGCATAGGGGTAGGCAGAGACTACAGATTTCCATCTGCTACGATCTTGGCCGGTTTTGCTTCTTCCTCATCCATCAATCTAGAGCCATATAAATTCTTCTATTCTGGGTTTTTTGAATTTGCCTTTCTATGTTATCTTTGTTAAACTTAAATTAATTTTCCAGAGAAAGCGGCAAAAGTTGTAAATGCTTGCACCGTGCTACACAATATTGCCAATCTGCACAATACCGGACAGACAGCGCCATGAGCAGTACTTGGGTAGGAGGAAGGGATAAGAGGAGCCCACAAGAGCAAGACTTGTGCAGCGACTGTGGGCCACTAGCCTTAGGCATAGTTATTTATTTTATATTATTTTCACATTATAAGTCTTGTTATCTTTTCTAATGAGTTTCATTTAGTGTTAGAGTATGTCTAGCCAATGTTGATAGTAACTTACCTGACACAGGTATGTATGGAAAAAACATTTTTTTAAATAATTTTTTTATATCCGTGTCAGGTAAAGCTACTGTCAACATTCGCTAGACAGACTAATATATTTATTTATGCTGGTAGCAAGCCTGTTCTACAAAATTAAAAAACAATTGAAATAAACAGTTAAATATAATGAATAAAAATGAAAAATAAATTAACAAGGATAATTCCTTTGTGTGACTGCTGCAGTCAGAGCTGCAGTTAATTGGGTTATAGCTACAGTTTGCTCTCTGACTGCAGCAGTCAAAGCCTGCAGCTCTCCGACTACATCCTGGGCGCCGCGTTCGACCACGCCGAAAAGCCGCTCGTGTCCAGCCAACTGTCTTTGCTCCAGCTCAAAGGCCCAGCTTGGGATGTTGTTACCTAAAATCAAAATAATATTTATTGCAAAAATACCACACATTTTACCGAGGAAGTCTGTTCCTGGAAGGGTCCGACTGGCCATAGTCTTGCCACCCAGGCCCTAGCCTGCGCAGACCCCCCCTACTCTTACTATACCACCTACACGCAAAATAGTTCACATATATACGAACAGAATGTTACAAAGTCTAAAGATTTTGTAAAACTACCTAAATCATATTTTTTAACAAGCAAAGCGTTGAAATTTGAATTTTGCGTGTTTTTCGAGATATGAGAGTGAAAAACGATTTTTATTGTAATAAATATTAACTGCAGGTGATGAAAATTTGCATATTATTGTCTAAGCTCGTCATTTTGTGAATTAAAAAAACCAGCCAAGTGCGAGTCAGACTCGCGTACCTAGGGTTCGTTTTTTTTCGTGAGTTTCTCAACCGCTTTATTTTTCCTGTAATTTTTACGTAAACACATATCACAATGATATTTTTCGGTCCACCCGTTTTGAAGATAAGGGGGGACATACATTTTTTATGGTTTTTCCGAGGATTTCTCGAAATAGATGCAATTAAATATAGCTAAACTATACATTTTTACAATCATCTTTTTAATACCTACAATTTGATACCCATATTGTATTTTTTTTATATATTTCTCATTTGTGCTCCACTTTTTTTCATATCGCTATGGTTTTTCTGTAATTGGCCAGTTATGATCTGTAATCGACATTTTTTTCATATTTTTCGGTATACCACTTTCTGAGATAAGGGGATTATTCATACATATTTTTGTGTTTTTTTTTCAAGATTTCTCGAAACCAGTGCCAGTAAATATAGTAAAAGTATAAATTTTTACAATGAGGGGTTTTCAAAGTCAAATTAAAAAAGAAAAAGTAGTACCGAACGACTCAATAGATGGCGCAGCCTGTACTAAAAGTGTCAAAAAAAATATCTTCCTGGCAACACTAGTTTCTTTGATTTTGACACTTCGTCTTTGCTTCGTTCTTTTTTGTGGTCAATCCATGCCTCACATGTATTATTGCTAAGATCTATTGTTTTTTCCGTAATTAATTCTTAGGGAAACTGTCCTATATTTTTACAATTAGCTACAACGATGGGCTGACCATGTTAAAAGTTGAATGACATACCAAGCTATTTTGTTAACGTAAACAATATAATAGAAAACAACACAGTATAAACACAACGAAATAGGAATGTCTTTATGAAGGTTGTTGTTGGATTTGACAATTGACTTGACAATTTTTATCTTGCTGCCCACAGATTAAAAAATAATCTAAGCTTTTTGACACTTGAAAGCAGGGTAACGCCATCTATGTTTATTTCTGAAAGCTTGATCAAGGTCAGTCTGGAAAACCGCTCATTAGCTTTTTAATATCTACAATTTGTATTTTTAGGATAATATTTTTTATTTTTATTTACACCGTGACATGTGGGCAAATTAATGCTTGTACCAAATTTCATGTCTTTATCTTTAACGGTGCTAAAGTTAAGAGGCTGACATACGGACGGACAACGGAGTCTCGCCATGAAGGTTCCTTTTGTACCATTTCGGTACTACGGAACCCTAAAAATAGAAAACCGTTACTCCCCCGGCCGATTGAAAGCTAGCCTAGAAATGTTGAAAAAAAAACATAATGCCATCCGGGCCCCTTAGGCCCAGTCCGACGCTGATTCCTGGCCTGGACGTCGGGCTCTGCATGCAGCGGCGCGGTGATGTGTAGGGCAGAGGGTCCAGCATCTGAAAATGTTTGATATCATAAGTACGAGTTTACGGAAACTTTATTTCGAGTAGGTATTTGATTTTTTAACGAAACAGCTAACCCAGCCAGAGGGCGTAGGTTCAATCCCCGCGGTGCATATCAATTTATGTGCCTGCGTGCTTCGGAAGGCACGTCAAGCCGGCTATTGGTCTATTTGTACCCGAAGTACGGCAATAGGGATCACCACCCATCACGTTAGGTATGTAATAATAATCATCGGTGAAAAGTGGGTGTACAAAGTGTGGACCGTGACTTGTATTTGACAGTTAACGCTAGGGAACACCTCTGACACCCCCTCGGGGAATAATGTTATGACGATATTGTAATAAATACTATTACTAGCCCCTAGCCGAAACAAAAAATAATTCTGACTCACCATCATTCACTCAGCCATGACCAGCGGCTCTTCTACAGCTGCCGTACCTGCATACGGCAGCGGCACTGCCACAGGTGCCTGCGGCCCAACCACATGAGCATGCGGCTCAGCCACAGGAGCATGCAGCTCGGACGCAGGTGTGAGCTCGTTCAGCTGAAACTATTGCCATATATTAAATCACTATTTTTAAAATTGAATAACTGATTTACTAATCAAAAATAAACCACTTTTAGGCAAGTGCGAGTCAGATTTGCGCAGAAAGGGTTCCATACGTACCACCACACAATATAGGTATGGAACCCTAAGAAATATTATGGTAAATAACAACAATATACAGAGTGAATTTTTGAGACGAGACAGTATGGGCAGGTACCTTAACCGTTATAGTTACAGGAAAACGCTTTTAGGAGACTATCCATAAAAGTTTTTTGCGATTTCTGACATTTCTAGTACTCAAACCTCAGTCGGTCCAGTAGAGACTTTTGATCCTGATAAGAAACAGGATCGATTGGCATCAAAAAAGTTTTTGTTTGAAATGACCATTTTCTTGCTGACTGTAAATTTTTTCCAAAATCTGTAAATGCAGTTCAGAATATCTTAAAAAATTATGGATAGTCTCCTAAAAGCGTTTTCCTGTAACTATAACGGTTAAGGTACCTGCCCTTACTGTCCCGTCTCAAAAATTCAACCTGTATATGTCATCATAGCTAAATTAAAGCGATAAAAACAAGCCGCTAAAATATGCGTGGCTCGGACTGACTATGGAACCCTAATATGCTAACCACTATATTTTTTCTACAATATTTATGTAATCAGCTATTACCATGATTTTTTTCATATTTTTTAATCCTCATATTTCAAAGTCATGGGGGGGGGGGACATGATAACATTAAAAATGCTAATTTTTTTTTATTTTATGTTATTACTTGCCTATGATAGAGGCTAATAAAATGTATGCTGTGGAAATTTTAACCAGCTACCTTTATCAGCTGAAGCAGCAGTAAACTCCTGTTACAGACTGACAAACAGACAGACAGCGGAGGCTTAGTAATAGGGTCTCGCTGGACTCCCTTAAAATAAAAAGAGCAACTTAAAATAAAAACATCCCATATAAACTAACATTTAGCAACCTTTCTTCTACCGGCGTCAGGGGAGCGCATTTACTGGGCTCACCTCTAGTCTCATTGTGACTCCGTCTAGAATCAGCGGCCTTCAACCTAACTTTGGCCTTATATTCAATCCAGTACTACAAGGATAGCGTTAAGTAAAGGTTAGAAGCAAATTCAGAAAAACCATGTATTAAATATAAATATCAAAGCTAAATTGCACATCATTGTATTAATTTTTGCTTAATCTTTATTATATTGGCAGTAATGTTGACTGAGAGATCTCCAAAAATAATTCAAAAGTTATATTTTACAGTGCAGTGGGATCAACTAATCTGTGCAGTGGGATCATCCGTCCATCTTTTTCTAGTGCAGTAGGTATATAAAAGT